>CABFOW010003006.1:0-54202 GCA_902141385.1 Timema californicum
CAATTGGGTTAAAGCCTGGTATCTAAGTTTTTCATGAAACCCCAAGGAAGGTTTTTGGAATTAGATATTTAACCTTAAGTTTAAGGGTAGTTTATTGTAGAATAAGAAGAGATTATTCTAAATTCAACCTTCCTCCTACCTGACACATTAGCTTATTAAGTACGTATGCGTATAGCCCAAACGTTCTTTTATATAAAATAATATTAAAGTGGTTTGAATTCATAGAAATTATAATTTAAATTAAAGGTGCACTGTGTGTTGTTTTGTTTGTAATATTCTTTGCGTTTTTACTAGTTATTGTAGATACAGTATATTTTGAAAATATATAAATATTATTTATTAAAAATTATATTAGCATACAAAAAATACACATATGACATTTATGTTTTACATGTACATTAATCAGTATGTCCTCGCAAGAGATCTTACACACTTACTAAAGAAGGAACATATATTTATTTAAGTAAAAAGTTTACCTTTTATTAAACAAATTTCCAAGTTTTTTTAAGTACATGTAAATAGAATAAAAATGAACTTTTAATATTAATAAGAAACGCAAGTTTAAATTTAATTTAGTTCTTCCAAGCATAGATAAATTTCAAGAAACTTCATTAATGCCTTTACATAGTTCCTACATATTCAAAGTTTAAAAAAAATAATTTTGTAATTTTTATCTCGTGTTATTTTGAACGTAAAATAAAAAATAAAAAAAACATTTTCAGCATCATTATAAACGGTTGAGTATGCATATATAATGAAGAATAAATATAAAAATAATTAAGTACGTATTCTTATACAAGATTTTACATTCATTCATTCGAAAACAGGTTAGTAAATTAGTGAAATATCTGTGTGTTATTTTAAATTAACATTTTTTAACTCCAGCTTTAGAAACACCCAAACAAATACAATCGCCGAAGAATCAAGTGGGCAGTTTTTAAATAACATTTGCAATAAGTCGAACTTATATTTAATTAGTTATGATAAGTGATAGATTCACGTGCTACTTTTAAATAACGTCTCTAAGTTCAATTTTAGAAACAGTCGAGCAATTAAAATTTAAAAAGTGACTATTTTTAGTGAACTTGATTTAAATTTCACTGGAGATCACCCTAAAAATATATTAGTAATAATTATATATATCGTAAGCTGGGTAAACATTGACGATTGTTATGATGTTCAAAAAAAATCATACTTTCCACATTATTAACATACATTTTATCTTAAGGTGTGATGGAAGGGGACGCGAGAAAAAGCCACTGTTTTTGCAGTGCTTTTGGAAAAACATTCTTGGTCAAAATAAATAAAACATTTCTTCAGTAGAAACATAGAATTTAGTTTTCTTCACAAGGTGATCTCAAAATTTCTTGAATATCTGTCAAGGCTATCCTGGAATTTAATGAAGTTTTGTATACATTTACAAAGTTTCTCATCCAACGCCACAATGCTCAATAAGGATATTCAGGAACTGTTGATAACAACATGTGAATAAATATAAACTCTTATGTTTGCACTGGAGCAATATTTTATTTATCTTATCCAAAAAAAATATTTTGCCATACAAACTGCAAAAACACTGGCATTTTCTCACGCCCCCTTCCAACTCACCTTAAGGTTTTATATTTACAGAATGAAACTATTTGTGATAACATTTATTTTAAAGCGTGCATATTAAACTTTTATAGTTTAATTTTTTTTGTATGCATTTGAATGGAAAACAAGTTTAATAAATGTGCGCATGTAAACATGATCTACTGGACTCGGAAACTATTTATATTTTATTAGAGGTAACAAACAATTATCATAGCTTATTTTATATTTTAGAATATTGTCAACAGTATTCAAACAAAGAGCTAGCTTATGACATAACGTTCTAATAACCATACCTGACATGCATGCCTTAATCGAACGCCAGAAAATGTATTATTTCTATAAAGGGACAGCCATATACACACGTGGTGAATTTATGTTTTTATCACCTACACCCTGGATCAAATGTGGACATCTTAGGTCAAGTTTTTGGTCCAACCCATGATCCTGTGTGGCCCGTGTACTAAATAATTAACTAACATAATATCACATGGCCCTATTTTTCTTTTTTAGCCACCCTGACATCTCGGCTATGGAGATGGACTCTAATACACATATTGAATAATGTATACACATATGTGGTGGGAGATCATTTTGGGTGATTTCATCACATTTAATTGCTCGTAGTTAATATTAATAATATAAGATGTATTGCATGTGATAGCCGTATTTAAAGGGAATGCCTCAGAAATTATAATTTATATAATTAAACCCATGAGGTGGCTGTTTGTCCAGAGTTTATTTTGAACTTCCCGAAAAGACACAAATCTGAAACCTCGAACACTGAATAAGTGCTGTAGCTATTCCTAAATTTATTAAAATAAAAAAAAAATTATGAGTGAGGCCTCATGGGGTATTTAGCATACCGCGATCACGTGTCTAGAACTATAGATATAGTTTCGTCCTATGGTATTTATAAGAAAAGCCTGGAACTTAAAAATAACTATCCCAACAATCTAGCAGAATCATGGACTCAAATCACTCTGCCTTCTGTTGTTTTTTAATTTAAAATATATTAAAACATCAGGGAACAGATTTTACATGAAATTCGAAATGGCGCATGTAAGAGACAAGCCTTTCCCCCCTAGAAAAAGGATAGCAGGGAACCATACTTAGAAAGAAAATATTATCTTAGGTTACCCGGTAGGCAATCGAACCTCATCCCCCTGAGCCATAGTGAAACAGGCCACCGCATATCTAAAGTACATTTGTCATAGGAATGTAGGTAACTGACAACCAGCAAAAGCTATCAAATCTACTCTCATGTGTACATTCAAAAAACCGTGTGATCTTAGAGACCATATATTGTAAGTTGTCACGTTTGGCAATACAAACTTTCCCACAAACATTTTTTTATATATTTATGTCTCTTTTAAATGTATTTACATTATTTAAATGAGAATTTGTGAAAATAATCGTTTGGACGTTTCTTTTTTGTGGAAAAGGCTTCTGTAGCTTATTTAAATATGCTTTACAAACGAGAGCTTCAAAAATGCTGCCTTCTCTTCACAAATTAATATGATAAATTATCTAAAACTAGTATGGTAGATGACGTTGGCTGTATCCATGCACCTGTGTCTAAAAAAATATATTTTTAAGCTAATTTTTGTATGGTTCTTTCTCTAAAGTACAAAATATTTGTTACGGTGCACCTCACAAACCTTTTCCCACTTTTATCTTAAAATATACATTTAGTAAAAACTCGTAAGATTTATGAAACAAAATAATAGATCTAAATATTGTTGTAAAAACACTACGCCAAAGGACATAATAAAATAATATACATTTTTACTTACTCTATGGCATTAGGAACAAGGAACACTGTTATAGAAAAATTGAGACAAGAAAAAAATTCTTCGTCAACCTAAGAGCATAAAAACTAAATTTATTTTCAAAGACTTGAATTAAAAAGTATATACGTTTGTTTATAACTAAGAAAAACTTGGTTTTATAAAACTACATTTTAATTAAATTATTTTTATCTTTAATATGCGATACATTGACTTTACAATGATAAGTTATTTCGTATCTCAAATAGTTGCAGAGAAATGATGAAGATTGGAAAATTTCTTCCATATAAAGTACCTTCACACTCACAATCACGAGGAAATGAGAATTTCCATTATTTTTATAATTATAAACAGTATTTAGGTGCAAAATTTAATCAAAACAATAGAGCGAATTTCTAGAAAATCGATTTTTTTCTCTTTTTTCCCCTCAAATTTAGGGTTAGATATTTCATTCCAAAAAACCCTCATGGGTGGAGGGGTGACACTATGAAAACCCCAGATACCAAGTTCTAGCCGAATCTTGTAAAATAGTTTCGGATTCTAGCCCGAGATACAAATATACAAACACACAACATTGCGAAAATAACATTTTTGATATCAGAGGGTCATGAAAAGGCGACATTTATCAAAATTTCGAGTTCGATTTCTTTTGGTGATCATAATACTTTCTCTCGGAGTCGTTAAGAGAAAGTAAAAAAAAACAGTTTGGTGGCCAGTGGGAATACAATAATTTGTGTGAATATATTAATTTTTTATTTATAATATTGTCTATTAATATTTTTGGTTACGTTAATAAGTTTCGGAAAAAGTCAATCACACAGTCCTCCTTGGGAATTATTATTAGGAGCAATTATTGAACCATTTTAGTGATAACACAACCTAGTATTATTAATAAAATAGTTATTTTTACTTAAGTTAACATTAGTGACGTTCAACGAATGTTTGCAATAAAGATCCTATGATAGTTGTTAATTTCCACTTACTATGTCTACCGTGTGGTTTGTTTTTGCTAGAAAACTGTAATTCTCTCTAGTTGGTGGTGTATCTATCCCTCCTGGTACTGTTAAAGAAACACACGGACGGTGGTGAGAATTGCGTGAACTCGAACAGATATGAATAATATTATCACTCCACCAAGAACTTCTCAGTGACTGGATGGAGTATTACGGCTCCCTCCCAAGATCTGATACAACACGAACATTGGCAGGATCAAGGCGTTAGTGTTTTTAGCTGCCTTGGGTCACGGTAGACGAGACCGGGGTTTGAATCCCATATTTAATATGTGACTCTCCAATTTTTACACATCAAATCGCCATGCAAATGCCGACGCCTTTCATATGAGATAACCTTCTGATCCTCACTCTTTAGATTAAATCGTTAGCTAAGTGTATCACATCTTAATACCCGTTCAGGTTATTACCATATTTACTTTAATGTAATAATAACAAGGTATAATTTAGAAGAGATGTACCCTCATTTATGTGGAGTGGAAGTGGTGTACCATTTAGGAAAAACACTTTAGTACACTAATTCGGACCTTGAATCTTCCCACCGATGCAGGAAATTTGTCAATAGCTCATTTATATTATACGAGAAAAAATAATATGATGTTTGTAAACTTTTCATCTAAAACCAGGCTTCATTAAAATTAGTATATATATGAATATATATTTTTTACTGACCATTGGCGTAAATTTCCCATCCTCCTAAACAGGTTGTGTTGGGTTGGTTTTATTTATTTAATAGCTGTTTGACACAAGGTAATATAGTGATATTAGATTTATCCGTAACAGTTTCTGATTTCATACCAATAATATAATAAATATAACACAATCAGGATTCAAACAAAATATCTTAAATTCATTTGGAAATTGACTGAAAATTAAAATCTCAAAGCTTTTACCTAAAAAGAGGATAACAATTATTGAATATTCAAGCATTTAATAGAGAGATCTAAATTATTTTTTTAGAAAATTTATAGACTATGACACTCAGAAATTTGTAAAATTAAAACATCAATTTATTGATTAATTCAATACAGATATATGAATACAATATAATTAAAAAATACGTTTGTATACATCTCCTATTATTAAGTATTTAGATCATTCCGAATAAAATCAATAAATATCATTTTACAGGGAACAAAGGTCTTAGGACTCACTTAAGGAGCGTGCAATTTTGAGCACAGGACAATTACAGCACATCATATTCAACAATAAATAACACTATCTACATATAGTATAATCGCAAAAAAACTATATAGAATTATACAGCACCCAACACCCAATGACACACACACTACAACTATGTTCAACCAAAAAACACACCACACAACACAATATGTAGAATCACAAAGCTCATATATAACTAGAAAATACACTACATAGAACCACACAACACACTATGTAGAACCACACAACACACTATGTAGAACCACAAAGCTCATCTATAACTAGAAAATACACTACATATAACCACACAACACACTATGTAGAATCACACAACATACTATGTAGAACCACACAACACACTATGTAGAACCACAAAACGCACTATATAGAACCACACAACACACTATCCAAAATATAAATATATTTTATTTTATCTTTTTCTACATCTATATCTGTTCTGGCACTAGAACGTATAAATATGTTAAAATCTACTTAAAATATCCAATATAAGGAAAACGAATATAGTAGATTTACTTAAGAAAAATTAGAGCACCACCTGTCTGAATCTAGAGTAATAAAGAAACACATTGTTAAGCCTAGTACGGTCAATGAATGGCCATCTTGAATCAGAGACACAAGCAATACAGCCATACGTGTTATCAGTATACAGAGAGTGATGGTTATCCTAAATCAAACACACAAAAATATTACCGGTTCTGATACAGGCAATAGGCTTCACAAAAATGAATATCTAAATGAATATCTAAATACCTTTTTTTTAAATCAATGCATGATTTTCTCTACAAATTTTTAAGTCGTTCTTATATGATGAGCGTAGCCAATAAAAGCCAACTAAATAATTACAATGCAGAGTCAAAAAAATATCAACTTTTCAACATAAGGTACTTCAAATTTCTACATATCTTAGAAAAGAAATAAACTTTTCAAATCAAATTTATAACTCTATGTTACGATAGTTATGAATACGTAAACCCTTATCAACATTACTATGTATTTATATTTATTTAAATCTATGCTGCTCCAAAACTCAGATGGTTTCCCTAAACTAAATAAAAAGTATTTTAAACAGTAGGCCTACATTTGGGATCAATTCAAATGATATGCGTAACAGAGTAATAAATCTACATATGCATGTGATATATGAACTTGGTCGTTGGATATGCAAATTAACCGTAATTTATTATGCAACTACGCTTTTTTTTAATACCCCTGCGCCAATGTAAGTGGGGAATTGGGTGTAGAGTGGGAGGGATTGAACAACACGGGGAGAGGGGAATGTATACAAATAAGGTAAATGTTCTAAAAACGTGCCTGGAGATATTTTCAAATGATATAGTATTATTGGGTGTCCAAAATGGGGAGCTGTGCGTTTTACTAAAAAGAGAAAAATTATCACATAATAATATTCGTACACTATTTTCACGTGCTCGTGCCCATTCTTTCATATAAGTTAATTCAAATAAACATAAATTTTACTAGTGATTTCCATAATGTTCTTTAGAGATGAGCTTAAAAAAATAATACTTAATTTAAAAGTCAAATTTTACAAATGAGGGCCTTGAATAATCAATATTTGAATAACTCACTTCAAAAATTTTTGTTTTGAAGCTTTCGTAGCTAGTATTTGAAACAGTGAAGAACCCATATATTTACTTTTGTGTGGGCATAAGATCAAGGCTGTGTGGGAGGAGATAAAAGGACCCATTTAACGATCAAAAACCAAGAAAATGTAGTAATAATAAAATTACCCATTCCCATTGCTGAATGGTCTAAGGCGTCACTCTCGTGTTAGACTTACCTGCTTGCTTGCTGGTGATGGGGAGCTAGGGTCTTGAATCCTGGTCTGGTCTACTAATAGTGGTTTTTCATCATGGTTTCACGCTATATTTCCAGGCAAGTGCGGGTAGATTACCTCTGGAATACTTCCTTCCTCATCCCTGCCCCATAAGAGTAATTATTATATGTGCCTATAGCCTTAACAGGTAGTAAGATGAAGTGATAAAAAATAGCAGTTGAAACTATTTGGAGGTTTTTTTATCGTTGCTTAGGTAGCAATATTTTTAGCAGCGCATCTTACTACACGTTTGGGTAATACACGTATGTACCAATTATTCTAATTGGTTATAAATGAGTAAGGTTGAATTTAGAGGAAGCGTACCCGCATTTGCATGGATATAGAGTGGGAAACCGTTTACGAATAATTACCCCTAGTATACCCAACCATCTAGTTTATTGCGAGTGACGCCTTAGCCCTTGCGTCCATCGAAGTGGGTTGGGAATAAATTTTGATTACGTACATGTACAATGTATTTGTCACCGGTAATGTATAAAATACAGGTTTTCCATAAAATGCCAGAGTGGTTTTGGCAAGTTATGAAATAAACGAGTTTTTCTGTTGTATTTCATACTTATTTTCAAGTTTGTTTTTTTTCTTTTTGAAGTCCAAGAATATGTTATCAATTCTTTTATCCAGTTCTATGTAAGTCTTGCCCCGTTTTCTTGCAGGTTCACCTAATTCCTTGGTCATGAAAATGTTCTGTAGGAGTCTTCCTGCCAGGATAAAGATGAAAAATAGTCCGTGGAAGAATAATAAGTCTATCTAAAATAGAAAACAAGGAAGAGGTAATTTTAAAAAGCAGCTCGATGTTTTCAAGGCGCTTAAGTTTTCAATGAAATTCTATGCAGTCTTGGGAGGGGCGATATTTTAATTTGATTTAAATTTGATATAAAATTCTTCATTTGTGTTTAGTCTTTTAATTGAATATAAAATTAGTCTAAAAGCATAAACCGAAATATGATTTTTTTTGCTTTTATCAAGGCAAACAGACTCAAATAAATGTTATCTATTTAACTTTTTACAAAAAAACTAGCTTTATCACATAAAATAAAGTAAGACTGCAATTTTAATATCATCTTAAATACTTTTCTATACTGAATACTGCGTAAGTTAAAATAAGCTCAAAATTCAAAATAATTATATATCCCGCACGTGGAGTAAATGTTAAGTTCATCTTGTATGATTTAAACGTGAAGGAAATATAGGTGTTCGAATTCCGGCTGGGGGTAGTGAGATCCCCCCCCCCCCTAATTGTTTCCCCACTATTCCTTCAAGCAAAAGGGGGTATGCTTCCGATAAACTCTACTTTCCTAATTTATATCACATTAGGGTAGTTTAATACATGTATATGAGTATTTTTCAAAATCATGGATTCCTGTAGTCATATAAATCAACAACATGAGTTTTTGAAGAAGTTGACAAGCGCAAATATTCGGGAACTGAATTAACAGATATGAATTGAATTTAAGGAGAAGGAGAGGTCAAAAATTGAATTAATACAGGCAATCCTTGTTATTATTTAGTTTGTAAGTGGTTGTTATCTCGTTTTTATCGTCTCAAAATATTACGTTGAGAATATACAAAGCTATAATCCTACACTTTGTGCTTTACGGATGTACTTTGAAACAAGATAATAAATTGAGAGTTTTTGAGACCAATGTAGTGAAAAAGATATTTTCGCCTAAAAGGGATGAATAATCAGAAGAGTGGGGAAAGTGGCATAATGGAGAGCTTCATGGCTTTTATAATTCCCAAACATATTAAGGATAATCAAATCGCGCTGGCTGAGGTGGGGTGGTCATGTATGGGTGACCGCGCTGGCTGAGGTGGGGTGGTCATGTATGGGTGACCGCGCTGGCTGAGGTGGGGTGGTCATGTATGGGTGACCGCGCTGGCTGAGGTGGGGTGGTCATGTATGGGTGACCGCGCTGGCTGAGGTGGGGTGGTCATGTATGGGTGACCGCGCTGGCTGAGGTGGGGTGGTCATGTATGGGTGACCGCGCTGGCTGAGGTGGGGTGGTCATGTATGGGTGACCGCGCTGGCTGAGGTGGGGTGGTCATGTATGGGTGACCGCGCTGGCTGAGGTGGGGTGGTCATGTATGGGTGACCGCGCTGGCTGAGGTGGGGTGGTCATGTATGGGTGACCGCGCTGGCTGAGGTGGGGTGGTCATGTATGGGTGACCGCGCTGGCTGAGGTGGGGTGGTCATGTATGGGTGACCGCGCTGGCTGAGGTGGGGTGGTCATGTATGGGTGACCGCGCTGGCTGAGGTGGGGTGGTCATGTATGGGTGACCGCGCTGGCTGAGGTGGGGTGGTCATGTATGGGTGACCGCGCTGGCTGAGGTGGGGTGGTCATGTATGGGTGACCGCGCTGGCTGAGGTGGGGTGGTCATGTATGGGTGACCGCGCTGGCTGAGGTGGGGTGGTCATGTATGGGTGACCGTGCTGGCTGAGGTGGGGTGGTCATGTATGGGTGACCGCGCTGGCTGAGGTGGGGTGGTCATGTATGGGTGACCGCGCTGGCTGAGGTGGGGTGGTCATGTATGGGTGACCGCGCTGGCTGAGGTGGGGTGGTCATGTATGGGTGACCGCGCTGGCTGAGGTGGGGTGGTCATGTATGGGTGACCGCGCTGGCTGAGGTGGGGTGGTCATGTATGGGTGACCGCGCTGGCTGAGGTGGGGTGGTCATGTATGGGTGACCGCGCTGGCTGAGGTGGGGTGGTCATGTATGGGTGACCGCGCTGGCTGAGGTGGGGTGGTCATGTATGGGTGACCGCGCTGGCTGAGGTGGGGTGGTCATGTATGGGTGACCGCGCTGGCTGAGGTGGGGTGGTCATGTATGGGTGACCGCGCTGGCTGAGGTGGGGTGGTCATGTATGGGTGACCGCGCTGGCTGAGGTGGGGTGGTCATGTATGGGTGACCGCGCTGGCTGAGGTGGGGTGGTCATGTATGGGTGACCGCGCTGGCTGAGGTGGGGTGGTCATGTATGGGTGACCGCGCTGGCTGAGGTGGGGTGGTCATGTATGGGTGACCGCGCTGGCTGAGGTGGGGTGGTCATGTATGGGTGACCGCGCTGGCTGAGGTGGGGTGGTCATGTATGGGTGACCGCGCTGGCTGAGGTGGGGTGGTCATGTATGGGTGACCGCGCTGGCTGAGGTGGGGTGGTCATGTATGGGTGACCGCGCTGGCTGAGGTGGGGTGGTCATGTATGGGTGACCGCGCTGGCTGAGGTGGGGTGGTCATGTATGGGTGACCGCGCTGGCTGAGGTGGGGTGGTCATGTATGGGTGACCGCGCTGGCTGAGGTGGGGTGGTCATGTATGGGTGACCGCGCTGGCTGAGGTGGGGTGGTCATGTATGGGTGACCGCGCTGGCTGAGGTGGGGTGGTCATGTATGGGTGACCGCACTGGTTGAGGTGGGGTGGTCATGTATGGGTGACCGTGCTGGCTGAGGTTGGGTGGTCATGTATGGGTGACAACAGGCGGGTACACAACATTTTAACAGGAAACCTAAGTATAATACCCTTTGTTAGACAAAGACCGCGGTGGGAGGATAATGTGAACATGGATTTGAAGGAGGTTCGGTGCTAAGTTAGGGATTGAAATGCGGTGTCTTATAATAAGATCGAATGGTGTGCTTATTTTGTGATGGCCATGAACTTTCGAGTCCCTTAAGATGGGCCTGTAGGAAATGCGAATGCAGTGTTTTTTGCCTTTTTTTAACAATTTTTTTTGTCAAAAGAAATCGAATATTGCTTCAGATAAAACATATAGTTTAATTTTCTTCACATGACGACCTAAAAAGTCGTTGAATATTAATTGGTTAAGGGGGCCCTGGAATGTAATGATAACTTTTTCCCTTCATTTAAAAAGATTCCCATCTAATGCCGCTATGCTCATTAAATATATCAACAACTGTTGATATCACCATGTGAAGAAACTTAATCTTCATGTTTGTATTGAAACAATTTTATTTAAATAAAAAAATGTGTTGCTTTAAAACTGCACTAACACTGCCATTAATTTGCGTTCACTACATCCCCACTTTTAAAGAGTTCAACACCACAAAGAAGGTAGTCAGATGCAGAGAAAAATATCCCATCATAAATATGTATTATCCAGATGCAATGTAAGGGCAATATAATAATTATATTTATCCGTGAATTAAATCTATCTTGATCTTGTAATATAATATATTACAAACGTTTACACTTAACTACCGCCATATTCGTAGAGGCATCCAACAAAATAAAAGCAATTCTACCTAGTGTATCACACAATGAAGTCTCTTCACTTGATCTTTGCACATTGACGATTAAATCATTCCCACCATCATCGGTTTATGCGGCGAGCGTTGAGACACAAACTTCAATAAAATAAGACGACTGGTTTTCTCGTCGCCCTCCCTACACAGGTTGGGGTAAGCCAGACGTTCAAGGGGTGAGGGTGCTGTAAAGCCATGAGCAATAGATTGCTTCCCTACCCCACACCCCCAAAGATACTTACCACGGCTCCCCAGTTTCCGACACGTATTGGAATCAATATTGGACTTTAGGAGCGAGGTTGAGTTAACTACTGCAAAAGGAAGACTGTTTCAGTGTATCTTGAATTACTTGTTTTATATCGTCTCTTTAGGGTGGGATAGAGATCCAGGGAGTTGAGGTCCTCATTTTAGTAGCTTTGTTTTACAATATAAACATGAACATTTCTGAGAGATCCTACATCGGGGATCACGGGTGCATCGGAGGGTGCGGTTGTGGGGCTATTTTTAGGTCTGTTACACTTTTTAAATTTTACAATTCCCTTACTCTTATGATCTTTCACTGTATTCCAGCCGTGTATGAGCCCAACATTTCCTAAAATGATTATTTCCAGTCTCTATCCAAATCGATTTTAGTTAATTTAGCTTATTCTTGTAGGTTAGATATTCGTGGTCTCTGAAATCCAGCAATGGAATATTGCTTATCAATGAAAATTAAATAAAACTAAATGTACGTTTTTGTTATTTTAGGAAAATCTTTTCCAGATTATTTTCTATTTTTTCTTGAATTTATTATTCGTATTGACGACATCTAAACTGAGTTATACCAGACATTTTAAAATCAGAAATGAAATATTAATAATGGATTATGGTCTGAAACAGCACTAGTTGTGTGATTAGTCACTATACACTGTGGGGTAGGGGGTATTAGATTAGATTAATCAAAATCCCTCTATTGTTCAATCAACAAAAGTGCCTTTATTCCCATATAGGTTTGTCTCATAGATTTAACATGTTCTAAATACATTAAATTTGAATTTCAATATGCTGGTGTATACAATACGATGCTGTATACATGCGATAAGTTTAATTTAAAATAATATTTTAGTGCTTATTGTGGGCATTTTATCAATGGTTTTGAAAAAAATATGATGTGTGTTTATTTTGATGACAAACTTTGTTTTGCAGGGATAAAACCTCAATAATACAATGCTATTATTTATTTGAGATCTATTTCATAGTACTGTAATAATTTATCATAGGACAAGAATAAAATACGCGAACAGCTTATAAATATTTTAACTATTTCTACTTAATTTAATCTATGGCATTAGGGAATTTAAATTCCACTGTCGCACTTATAAAAATATGACATCTATCCTTATCTTGAGCTAGTTCTATCTATTCCACCTCATCACACCCTATCTCTATATTCAGCTAGTTCCATACAGTCCTCCTAATTACACCCTATCCCTATCTTGAGCTGGTTCCATACAGTCCATCTCACTACACCTTATCCTTATCTTAAGCTAGTTCCATACAGTCCTCCTAATTACACCCTATCCCTATCTTGAGCTGGTTCCATACAGTCCCTCTCATTACACCCTATCCCTATCTTAAGCTAGTTCCATACAGTCCTCCTAATTACACCTTATCCCTATCTTGAGCTGGTTCCATACAGTCCATCTCACTACACCTTATCCTTATCTTAAGCTAGTTCTATCCAGTCCTCCTCATTACACCCTATCCCTATATTCAGCTAGTTCTATCCAGTCCATCTCATTACACTCTATCTCTTTCGAATCCATTATAATACTATCCTACCATTTGTAAATTCTTGCTAAATATTTAAACTCACTAAACGTGTCAAATTATATGTTGCTCGATGTGATATTTAAATTATTGTCCCTGATATGTTCTTTGTTTTATCATTATTTATGTTTACATATGTATTTTGTAATTTGATTGAATTAAAATATACAAAATGTAATCTAGTTTATGTTATATTAAAAAAAAAAGAAATTTTTCGGAAAATTGTTAATGGGTAGGTATATACCAAATAAAATAAATATGTATATGTTTTTGTGTATCGGTGACTCAACACCGTTTCGTATTGTGTATTAATCAATAAATATTGTCTATAGAGAGTTGTACAAATAGAGAATATTCTCCAAATCTACGTTGATGTGTTTCATGGGATTTTAGATGTGAACTTTTGAACAAACATTTTTTCTTGTAATTTTGCAAGACGTGACCTTCTTTAGTCATTTAATCTTTATTAAATTCAACCATTTATCTTTTTTTCTAAATCTCTATTGTAGGAGGTAACAAAATATAAATTAAACATGGTTTGAAATTACAAAACAAAAACAACGTTAGTTAATACAATGAATGGTATATTTCTTCTTAGACAAAACTGGGAGCCAGCTTTTATTTGATTAAACGACTCTTTGTTTACTCAAGCTCAATGAATTACCGTGAAAAGTGGTAAAAAATAATGTATTTATTTTACAAAAATGTTTTGTAAGTGACTGAATGTTTTGTCTCAAACCTATTTTCCGCCATAGAAGATACAAATTGCATTGAAATTTTTGTGGGGGATATGTACTGAGACGTTTCTGGAAATAGCTCTTTCATCAACTCCGAGTCTGAATTAACTAAACGATGAAAATATGCTCCGAGGTAAGTACGAAAGTGTCGTAAGAATACTTCCAAGACTCTACTGGTTTATTTGTTCAGTTTCCGTACTCGCGGAGTAAGGACCAAAGTGGTGATACCAACTGCAACAGCAGTAACGTCATCAAAAAGTCATTGCTAGCACTCTTTTTTCCCCAAATCCGAGTGAAGGGTTTACTTCTGAGCTTTATTCTACTTTATTAACAAGCTACCCGCTTCCGTGGCCACATGGTTTAAGGTGTCACTTTCGCAATATGCTAGAATGCTAATGACGGGGTGATCGGGCCTCGATCAAAATCAGATCCAATGAGGTTGATTCTTTTTCAATGGTTTTCCACTCTCCTTCCAAGAAAATGCTCTAAATTCAACCTTCCTCCTCCATAACACACGAGCATAATTAGTACATGTAAGTATAGCTTGAGTGGGTAGTAAGACATAGTGCTAGAAAAATATTTACAAGTCTACTTTAGTAGACACAAATATTATCAAACTTTTTTTAACTGGCAAATAAAATAAAAAATGTTTTTGGTAATTTTCAAACAACTAAATTAATTATTTAAAATATATTTCTATTTGACCACTGCACCATACAAATATTTTAAAACTTAAAACAAACGATTTAAAAGCAGATTATACTAAAATATTTGTGATAAAATATATTCTGATTTCGGAATATATGGTAAAATATGACCACAATTATATGAACCTAGGAAAAACTCCACAGTCGGTTGTTTCATTTGTTGGTGTTTTATTTTATAGTAATGAAAAGCCATTGATAAGTATAATGAATTGCATCTTATAAAGCTGAAAAACTCGATATTACCTGTGAAGTAATAACGATATTGATACCACCACAGTTAACTCGGGACTTAAAACAAATCGTGCGCTTGCCAGAATTTAATCACCAATTTGTGTACATTCTACAAAGTTGATATATATTCTGAAGTATTATTCTCACATAAACGTATATAAAGTTTAAAAAATAAATTATATAAAAACCCACACCGTAGTTTTAAAACAGAAGTCAACCATTCGCCTTTTCTTTTTAAAATTCAAAGTTGAGTTTAGCTTAACTACAACCCTTGATAAACTCTTACATTCGTTTGTAATGTTTTAGTAGATTTAAATAACTGTACTAGATACATAAGTGCGAGTACATTTCCTCGTCACTATCCCATTTATATAAATTTGCTTATGGCACAAAAAATTAATACAATATGTCATATTCTGATTTCTAAAAATGGTATTTCTTATAAATTACCACAGCTCATTATGTTGGACAAATTTACTAGACACATTTGGTTTGAACATGCTCTTTTAAGTAAATAAAGCATCTAGGTGCAGCTCTTAAAATCACACTTGTATGTCAATTTATACCGTTTATCGAACGAGGGTGGAACCCTCTGATATATTGGAGCTTTTTTTAAGCTATATGGTTACATCGCATCGCATCTTATCTCAAGACGAATATCAATGGTTTATTTAAAATTAACTTTTCTCTGAGGAATTCTTTAAGGCGATTGGCCCTTTTCATTTGCCGTGGAAATGCAGAGCCATGGGAATAAATGGTTATTTTCAAGATTTTTTTTTTGTTTCGCAATTTTGTGTTTGGAAACGGTTTGTTCAAAAATAGAAACATGTTGATTAAGCTATACTTTTTATAAACAGTCTCTTCTATAATTTAGAATAATCAAATATTGATAAAATTTACATTTTTCAATGGAAAACTGCCGGTTTCACATCCAAAATTAAGAAAATGTAACAATTAATGAACATCGATACATTATCTTAGAAGGGGCGTTGAAAATATTAACATACAAATTTTAATCGTTCTCGAGAAAAATGATCTTTCCAAACGAATGATTTTTCCGCAGGACCTGTCTGGTAACTAGCACCATCTACGGTTTCCGTGATCCATCTGCTCTTGTTGGCGTGGAAGAATACTTTGGTCGGTTGTGAAGCCACACCATGCCTTTCACATTCCTGCCCACCATCACACAAAATAGATTTTAGACTTGCATTCGAGAGGGCCTAGGGCCTTAAGCTATGTAGTTTGGGACACTGATAAGAGAACAATACTGGTACTCAGGGCCATGTGAGTATATAGTCAAAATTATAAAGTTATCTATCCCCTCAATCAACATGAACTGCTTGTTATTCGTATACCATTACTAGAATATTAATACAGTGCTTAGTCTCATTGATAAATAATTAGTCTCGTTAATAAATGACAAAATGTTATCATATTTAACAAATTATGATGTAAACACTCTATATTGTTTAGTTGAGGCTTCAAGTGTTAGTTTTACTATCGTACAATGTTTTTGACTAGCATGTCCGACTCTAATACGAAGGTAAGGAATACAATTCTTATAGTGGCTGGACGTATTGGGGATATTTTTACCCGCATTGGGATTTGACATTCCCGTGCATTTCCTCTTAGTTACCATTTTAATATCGATTAGACTAGGGGGTCGATAGCGTACTAACCGTATAAAAAACACACAGTGGTTCGCTGTACACAATTATCATATCTTGGAGAATGGAGCCGCAGGTGTTCGAAGTGTCCGAAACAATCCACATAAGCAACAAAGCTCGTCCCTGATTGAGCGACAGCCGTAGGGCTCTCTCTTGGTCTAGGGGTCGGTCAGACCTCCTGGCTACTAATCTAGAGGTCCCGGGTTCGATTTTTGGTGGTACCATATGTATTTTTCCCGAAGGGTAACTGTCCCTATGATTGCCATAGTCTGGTTGATTAGGCTTAAGTGAGCTCTGCTGGCACCAAAGATTCATACCCAACAAACTCTAGTGGAATACGCAAAAAAAAAGACAAAAAAAACGCTGCCATACAGCGATCGACTGCAAAGCAGGCTATGGTTGGTGTCGGAGATAATTCGTTGCCTCTACGGTTCCTCTACCCTGTAAGGTAGCAAGCTTACCTTGCGTTATTCAACTAAGGTACAGCTTTTGACACAAATGACCAAATAGTAGATTGCAATCGACTAGTCGATCACAGCCGCTTTTTAAGTCGGTTGTTTGGTGATCGATTAAAAGTCCTTGAAAGAACAAAAATGAAAGATAATTTTACTATTAAGACAGATAATGTTAGTATTTTTTTATCAATAAATCAAACAATATAATATGTCTGTGTTTCCGTAATTTATAGCAAAAGAGATTCCTTGTCTGTAATAGACCATTAGATCTAAAAGTCTTGCTATTCCTGGCTTATAAGATAGGGCCATTGTATAGGCCGTCAAGATAAGACTGTGATTATTCAATATGAACGGAGTGTACATGGGTTTGTATTTTCACTGTACTAACTTTTTTTTTCATACAGCGTCTTACTAGCCATCCGGGTAGTCTGCCATTGCATTCACTTTAATTCTCAATTTAAAAACAAAACACCATCTGGATTACACGCATTTGTGGTCGCATGGTCTAACGAATCATTCTCGTGTTGGAATAGATTGCCGGGTACGAGGAGATAAGGATTCAAATCCCGGTTGGATATACTCAAGGTAGTTTTTCCTCAATGTTTTCCCACTCTCTTCTTTCAAGCAAATGAGGGTAATGGTTATCTAAAAGGATACCGTCTTAATTTATATTCCAGTAATATAATTAATGTATGCGTACAGCCCAAACGGGTACTAAAACCGTAGGGTGTGGTGGGTAGGGGTTAGGGGAGGGAATGAACGGATTACAGACCATTAATTTGCTCCTAAGTAAATAGAACAATTCGAATAACATATTGATGAATGTTTATCTTTTGCCGGTAATTGAATAAGGGATCATTATATCAATACAATAGACACAGAACTTGTGTCAGACAATGTGTAGCTAAGTTAATGATACTCAAGTCGTATTTGTAGTATCTATTATGAATTATTACGCTTTGAACAATGGATTAATCTCTGAGGAGGTAAAGATAGAATGTAGTTTTGCAATGATATAAAAATAATTATATTATGTAATATCCCGATCTTCTTTCCTTGGTTGTGGTTTGGACATATGCGTCGTCATCAATATACTTTAGGTTCTCATAACTTATTTTGCTTCGCCCTGGTTGCTCATTTGCTGGGTTAACTGAGGGTTTTTTTTAGAAAAAAAAAGTTTTTTCTTTTGTTACCCATGAGTGTGAATTTATCATAATTAATTCTTCTTAAAACTCACATTGAAATTGATATGTAATTAGAAAAATTCCGTCCAAACATATGTCTTTGGACCTTTACAATTTGTCTATCAAGTAAACACATCTCACAGCTTTAACATTTACCAACAAAGAGTTTATAGCATTTGTGAAATCTTTCACATTTTTACACCGTGAAAATACACGTATGTCTAATTCAAGACCTATCAACCAACAGTGTATTATGTTGTGTTGCTAGCCCAAACATTTTAATATATGTCATATTTTGTGACGAGCAAATATACGTCTATTCAGTTTATTAATTTTCACTCAACTTTCAACACACATAATTTTTTAAGATTTCCGAACAAAGAATATACATTTTCATTGCAACAGACAGAAACTGCGTAGCTATTATGCATGCTTATCTCGTGTAGACAAGGGTTTTTACATTCTCATATAATGAGAAAGTATTGTGACCGTGAAAAATCTATCTCGAGATTATGATGAAGCTTTACGTTTTAATTGAACAAGAACTTATAAAAGGGAATTTTACAATTATACCTGGCACCATGTCTGTCTGTCTGCCTGTCTGTCCCTGGCCTCGGATCCAAAACAGATAGATTGATGTTGTTCAAACATTATATTTAGATTTTATATGGATATACCTTATGATTTTTTTAAATATTTACCTTAACCTCAAATTAGGGGTAGTTTACTGATGAGTGATTTTTTTATTCAAAAATTTTTGAAACTGGTTCTACGATTTTAATTAACATACATAGATAAGATTTGTTTGAGATGAAAAATAGCACTGTGTCATTAGTTTTTGGACAAACATTTTTTTAAGGGCAGTTTACAAATGGGAAATTTTATAAATTGAAATATTTCGAAAATGTTTTAGACAATTATTTTTAATGTATATCTGCAGATTGTGTGGTATTTCAAATAACACCTCTTTTTGTGGTAAAAACTCATTTATGGGTTTACTCATAATTTATTTTCCAAAAAGTGGAAATATTTTCAGAGTGGCACTAACGATTTGGTTCCAATTGGGTATCTTGGGAATGTTTGACAATAAAAATAACCCTATATTCTTGGTTTTGGGTGAGCATTCGATAAAGGGTTGTTTACTGATGAGTAACTTTTGCAAATTCGAATTATTTAAAAATTACTTCAATGATGTTGCTTAAAATGTATATCAGAGTAGTGTTTTACATTAATATTACAAAATAATAATGCTACACACTTGTTTTTTTGGAGGAAGGCGGGGGAGAAGTACGGCTATGATTAGTGTTGACAGATGATATTTTTTTAAATTGAAGTATATATTTTTTAAATGCTGTAGTGATTTGGTTCAAAATGGGTATCTGATAATTAGTTAGCATTATAAATAGTAACATAGATTAGTTTTTCTAAAAAAAAATCATTAAATAGTATTTAACAAATAGATAAATTTTTTAGATTAGATTTTTTTGGTATTGGGGGACTCTTTTACATTATCAATAATAATGTATCTTTATTATCTAAAATAAATTAATGTAAGGGTAGTTTACATACGACAAATTAGAGAAAATTTGAATTTTTACTTGACTGACCTTGAAGATTGAATTCAAAATGGGAGTATGGGAATCGTTTTTCATGATGTATAAGAACACTTTTTATTTTTACAAATAAAAAATTTTAGGGTATTTTACAAATAATTAATTTTGATAATCTGAACTTGGTCAACTATATCAAACAATTTGATTTAATATGTATATGTAAAGAGTATTTATTGTGATTAACAAGATGATGTGTTGGTTTTTATATTTTTAAAAAAAGCCATAATTATAGCGCAGTTTACTCAAAAACTTTGTTTGTAAACATCTTTGAAGCTATAATACACAATATTATTTCTAAGTATCGAAATAAAGAACTGACTTGCTTTCTTTTATTTTCATCCAACAATCAGGAACGTAAGGAAGAGGTCAAAAACAAAAGTGGGAGGAGCCATCATCAAATGTAAGTCTTCTTAATGCTGTACCTCAGAACCATTGTATCGTAAGTCCAAAAATATCGATTTTCTGGTTTCAGCTGATTATTAGTCAGAATGATATTTTCTATCGAACCACACTATCATATATCTGCTAAAAAAAATATTTATGTATTTAGCTAGAGTTATAAGATCGTAAGTCACAATATAGGTTTGAGCCATACCACCGTATATCCAGATACGATGTTTTGGTTCTAAACTGTAAGCTTAAGTGAATGAACGCAAGTCCAGAGTCGGACTTACGTTAGTCTGGCTCCTGTACTGTATTTAGTGGCTAGTAACTCAAGTCCATTATTGTCATTCTTTTAATCAGCTGTTTTACAGCTTCATGTGGTCAGCTCAGTTTGAGGTTATAGGTTGGTGTTCGTTGTTTGGTTGAAGTTAAAGGTTATTTCATTTAAACATTGCAGACATTTATATTACGTTTTAGTGAAGGCTAGTGTTTTAATGTGGTTAGTTGAATAAATAATAATGACTGGACTATACAACAGTACTGTTTCAAGCAGAGGAAAACTTATACTTTCGTTGGCACAACAACAAAACACAGTAGTACCGGTAGATCATGACCATGTTTGTATTTCAGAAGAAACAACTAGTTTTTCAGTGTCTCCATTAATAATAGAGATTCCTAATAATAATGAAAAAACATTCAGGAACAGCAGCCCTGCGCCTTCTTTAACCGAATTACAGGTTAGTTAGTTCATATTAATTTTTTTGTTCATATTTTTTTGTTATAGAAAAGATGATTAAAACCATTGTCCTAATTTTCAGACAGTGCACCCGGATTTGTTGCATGGACCTGAGTTCCACCAGCTTTATAATCTACTTGGAGAAGATATTAATACATGCACCCAACATGAAAATCTTATTCCAGACTATTTAGAAGATGTTGCCGGCCCATTAGTAAATGGTTATGGTAAGTGTTTTCTTATCCACAATATAGGCCTATGTTGTTTTATTACAATATTAAAACCTGTATCTTCACTCGAGTAGTTATTGTTATTCTCATATACTAGGTTTTTAGCAGTAACAATAATATAAGATTATATTAAGAGCCAAAAATAAATAAATTAACAAATAATAATTATGTTCGGCCATGTTATTCTACACTCACCCTTCATTCACATTAACCCTAAAATACACACCAGGGTGCGTCGTTGTCCTAATGAAACTATAAAGTATAAGCTAACCTTCCTTTTTTGTACAAGAGGCAATTTATTCTTTTTGCAGCAGTGATTTTTATTTGTGTGTTTCTACAACAGTGGCAGTTTTTAACATTTCAACATTTCAACTGACTCCCATGGGTCATGCATTGTCAGATTAGTATCTTGGTGTTTAGGCTATATCCTAAATACCAAGTATATAAATATTATAAACTAATAAGCTTCTTTCTTTGCAGAACCAGAAGTTGAAGATCATCCTCCTGCTGAATTTGTACAAGAGGAAGTGCACATTGATGGTTTACCAGATCAGAAATCTCCGGATAAAAATTACCTTTTGGATAAATGTTCATCTGCAAGCAGTTTATTCTCTGAAAATGATTTGGATGATCCCACTTATGTGCCCCATGAGAGTTCTGAAAGTGAAATGTCGTTTTGTGATGATTTTGTAGTATCACAAACATCTATTAATACAAATACTAGACCTACAACAGTATTAAATAAATCTAAACTTGTTCCTTATAGCGACTCAGATTCAAATGATGAGGTAATAAATCATACTGAAAAGGGTAAAAAAAGAGTAAGAAATCCAGTAAACTGGAAAAAGAACATAAGGAAAAGAAAAATACTTTCTGGTGAGCAATATGTAAATGCGAAAGGAAAATTGATGGAAGGAAGACCATTAAAACCTCCATGTGGAGATACTTGCCGTTTAAAGTGTAGCAAAAGATTTACACGTGAAGAAAGATTGAATATTCATTCTGAGTTTTGGAAATCTAATAGAACCTGGGACTTAAAACGGCAGTTTGTTGCTTCATGCATAAAATACAAACCTGTAGCTAGGCAGCGGCAAAGAGATCGAACGAAGAAAAACAAAAGTGTGAGTAACATATATTTTTTAAATAACAAGAACAAAGAAGAAGTAGTGTGCAAAACTTTTTTTTAAACACTCTCTCAATTTCTGATATGTTTACAAGATATGTTTTGAAAAAGACAGCTGACATTGGTCTTGTAGAGGGAGACCTTAGAGGACACCATACACCGTCAAATAAAAGACCTCCTGAAACCTTAGAAGTAATAAAAAGTCATATAAGGAAATATCCCACGTATGAGAGTCATTATAGCAGGGAGAGGTCACAAAGAAAGTACTTAGGGAACCACTTAAATATCAGCAAAATGTATAACATGTAAGTTGAAGACTGCAAAAAGGATCGCATTAAACCAAAAAAAAATGGTTATTTTCTAAGGTATTCAATGAAGAATTCAATTACTCTTTTCATTTGCCGGATAACGATACTTGTGATACGTGTGACAAGATTGACTGTTGCATAAAAAATGAAAAGTCTGATGAAAAACTGAAAGAGCTGAAACAGCAAAAAGAGGATCATTTAGAGGAAGCATCTCTTAGATATACTTTAAAAAGAGAGGACAAACTCAATGCCAAGGAAAGTGAAAACACAAAAGTTATTACAGCAGATCTACAAAAGTGCCTCCCTACACCAGCATTAACAAATTCACAAAGCTTTTATTTAAGAAAACTATGGACACTAAACTATACAATATATGATACAACAGAAAACAAAACTCATTGCATGATTTGGGATGAGACTACTGGAGGAAGAGGGGGCAGTGAAATGGCTTCTTGCTTTTTTGCTTGGGCAAGTGAAGAATTAACAAACACAGAGAACCTCACAGTGTGGACGGATAATTGCAGTGGACAGAATAGAAACCTGAATATGATCTTCATGTACATGTGGCTAATGGAAAAGTCCCCACATTTAGAAGTAATAAATCACAAGTTCCTTCTTGCTGGTCACACACACATGGAGGTTGATGGGAAGCACAGTATCATTGAGAAGGCAAAGAAAAAAGTTCAGAGAAACACTATTTATACAACCAATGACTGGTTAAATTTCATTTTGACCTGTGAATCGAAGAATCCATTTGTAACTAAAAGAATGGCTTTAGAAAACTTTCTTAATTTTTTACATCTAAAGCAGAAAAATGGTCCACTTATATCAAGAAAAAAGAACACAGATGGAGGACCATTTCTGATATCTGAAGCAGTGTGGCTGCAGTTGCGAAGAGAAGATAAAGGTGTTGTTTACTATAAAACCAGTTTCAGTGAAGACACTTTCAAAAAGGTTGATTTGAAGAGGAATAAACGAATAGGTTTAACAATGCCTGAGATTCTACCTCTATTAAGAACAACAAGAAAGAAAATAAGTAATGAAAAGTTTAGGGACATACAGACTCTCATGCAGTGGGTTCCTGAAGAGTATAGAGCGTATTTCGAGAGCATTCCACATGGAGATGGTGTTGGAGATTTCCCTGAAGAGGATTCAACTGAACTAGAATAAAACAGGATATAGCCTATCTGATTATAAACATGTTTCTTTTGCCAACTGAATTTTATCCAATAGTGCAGTGAATAATTATTGAGTAATTTTAACTAGGAAAGTTAAAATAAGGTTATTCTTTATTACTAGGCCTTATTACTATTATTACTGTTACTGTATTACCAATAACATTAATAAATCATAACTATTATTAATCATTCTACAATTTTATTAACCCCCATTACCATTTTTATCATTATAGCATAGGAGCGTAAGTCCATATTAACTGCTTGTGTTTAGAACCGCAACATAGTAAGTCCATTTATTAATAAAACTAAATGTATTTAAGAAAAATTCTTCTACAGATAAAAAAAATGGCTGTAGACTTTTACATTTTCACTGCTAAAAAAGTTATAATAAAGCTTCTCTGTCTTGCCCTGAAGCGTGAACAGAGTTAGAATATGTTTTTGGGCTCTCCTGAAAAAATGACCAGTTGTGACTTACGATACTATGGATCTGGGGTACAGATATGATGACTCATACGTGGAAGTGATAATAAATCTGAATATTCAGAAGGTAGATATACGATAAATATGGTCCTGGCAGGGTCTGAATAGTCTTCACAATACATATGTGTGCCCTTTCCTTCACACTTTAAATAAAACACGTTTCTGGTGTCCACAGGCACGTAAGGTGCATAATAAACCTTTCAGACAGCGTAGTACAGCCAGAACTTATTGCTGTCGTCAAAAAAATGTAGCCAGAGATTTTGATAAATGTTGACGTTTTATGACCCACTAAACTCGAAAAAGTAGTTCTTGCGATGCCGTTTGTTTGTATCTCGGATTAGATCTGAAATCATTCTACCGATTGGGCTAAAATTTGATAGCTAGTAGGGTTTTTCTAAGGTTTCCCGAGGGTTTATTGGAATTAGATATCTAAACCTAAAATTAAGGGTTATTTTACTGAAGGGTAAAAAGCGATAAAATCGATTTTATCTAAATCCGCTCTAACGATTTTTATTAAATTTGGCTACCAAGCAATATTTAACATAGCAAATAAAAGTGAGGTTCCCGTTTTTCTGTGAAAATGAATTAAAGGTCACTTTATAGAAGCAGAAATCTCCCAATTTGATCACATATCCGCAACTACTTGAGGTATTAAATAATCTATTATACTGTAACATTGTAGTAGGTACTACAATTTAAAATATAAATATTTTAATTTGGAATAAATTTTTATCGCAAACCAATAGTTTGAGCTATAAGCAAACATTATATATATATGGAATACATAGAAATATAAAGTCGATTGTTATGCTCTTTGGTGTACAGAGAGGCTTCTCTTTTATCAATATTTCTGCAACATTGTATATTAATTAATTTATGGGCTTTGGTGTAGTGCTGATGCAACAGTGTGGGTTATTTCGTTTCACAAATTTTACGAGTTTTTAGTTAATGTCTCTATTTTAATATTAAATAGAGATAAGTATGTATTTTTTTAAGCAGGTAAAAGTATTTGTAGATAAATATATAGGCCCTTAGAGATTTTAAAATAAATTTGCTTACATGTATATCTATTTATAGACAACTTTCTGCTGAATAATTTACTAGTCACTACACAACACAAAAATTTAAACTCCGCGCCAAAAACGTATGGAGGCCAAAAATATTTAAATTATTTTTGCATATTTAGAGCAATTATTAAAATATATACTTATATATCAATCGCTATTTCCTTAAATAATTGACTTATATCAGTAAAGTATTATTCTTAAACAATTTTAGTTCAAAGCTACAAACTGAAAATACATTTCCTGGAATATGCCCCTTATTTAAGGGAGTTTTAAAGGACGCGCAACTGTACACTGAATGAGAATTTGGACAAAAAATATTTAAATCATTTTTGCATATTTAGAGCAATTTTTAAAATATATACTTATATATCAATCGCTATTTTCCTTAAATAATTGACTTATATCAGTAAAGTATTATTCTTAAACAATTTTTAGTTCAAAGCTACAAACTGAAAATACATTTCCTGGAATATGCCCCTTATTTAAGGGAGTTTTAAGGGACGCGCAACTGTACACTGAATGAGAATTTGGACACCATCAAAAATGCCAACGTCATTTTAACTGTCAAGTGCACTTAGCTTCCAAGTGCACTAAGCTTCCAAGTGTCCTTGGATGAACTATTCATACATGGCCAAATATCTTACAAGACTAATAACATATTGAAATAAGTATTTATAGTATAATTCATGTTTAATGGTTAGTTTTAGATATAACAAGTATTTTAGTAATCAAAAAAAGGTTCAGAGTGATATTGTCCTTCTCTGTCGCAGGCCGTCATAATGTAACTTCGATTGAAGGGAAAACTCAATTTCAAATTAGTAAACTTTCAGTCCTTCTGAGGATATAACTTATTAAAGTACCGTAGTTCATATTTGAAAGATAATGACCGGTTGTAGAGTTTAACGTGGTGTACAATTCAATGAAAACTCAATGGCTTGCTATTTCTTGAAAAAAAAAGTTATGTTGTAAAGCGAATTACCGCTAAGAAAAGAAAGGATTAAAAAAAATTCAAAAACACAAAATGCTTAAGAAAAAACAAAAAACATCATTAACAAATTAAATATAAGCCCACAGCAATTAAAAACTTTCTTTGATCACAAAGGGGTGACCATGGAAATGTCTGGTTATCATAAACGTAGCGGAGTACTTAGCTTTAAAAAGAAATAATATATTAAAACCGTATAGAAATCAGAAAGAAAATAAAAAATTATTCATTATACTTTTAGTTGTTTTGGCTTGTTAGCGATATTTAATATATTTTTCTTTCTCGGTTATTATTTTGTAAAACAGTGATGAAATGTTCTAAAAAAACCTAACACAATATGATTAGTTCTATTTTCATGTATTATGTTCTTATAAATAATTTAAGTATGCCTACTTCTAAGACTAAAGTATTTCAAAAATGTTACCTAATAATTTTTATTCCTGAAATATAAAATTACATTAGTGCTTATAATATATATTGATGATGACAACTTGCAAGAGTATAGGTTTTGGTGCTTTTCGAGCTAAGTAATATCATTTTCTCATCTCACGACAAGTCCGAGTGAAACGCTGCAGGTGAATTCGAGGGAAGGAGTGGGGTTGAGAATATTGCTATTTACCAAAAGAGAAATACTCTCGCTGCGTCCTCTGTCAGGTTAATGTTTGCTTTTCCGAGCGGTCTCGTCCGCCAGGCTTCGTCAAACCGACGGAGCTACGACCCGCAAGGCTATCGGCTTCCGATGTTGTAAACAACGGCATTTCCTCATAATCCGAGACCAAATATTGACGCATTGGCCTGTTGGTGGTTCGCCAACGCTACAAAAATAAACAAGATAGTAAGGAAGGGGGTAGGCGAGGAACCAAAAGAGACAACGATAGAAAAAAGATGGAGTCAAATGTCTGTATTTGTCAAGCAGTTTGGAAGTGCACTTCCAAACTGTAAACATGTTAGAGGAATAAGAAATAACTAGATTTTTGTAAAATTTTGACATGTGTGTAATGGGCTACTCACATGGCTAATGTGTCCGACTGGGATCAATTGGCCAGAGGTTTCTACCTGCTTTCTCCTACGTCTATTACGGCTCTTACTTTGTATTCTCGTTTTAACACCCTCTAACCCCCTCTCAAAGAATAATCAGGGTTTGTATACTAGGTAAGTTTTTTAATTCACCGAATTTTACAGGTTCTCCAGACCCACCCTCCTCCCCAACAAAAGGCATTTTCTTAGTATTTTAAGTGCAAAGCTTCAAATATTTTTTATTTTAAATGTTTTGATTAAATTTTGACTCGAGAATTAACTATACAGATGTTTTACTGATATCAGCAAAATCGTATGTATTCGATACGTTAATTCCCAGTTGTCATAAAAGAACCTAATTAAAAAATATCTGAAAATTACAGAAAGGTTTTAAAATGTCACGTAATTTTACCTCGTATATTTAAAATATATATGGATAAATCTTAGGGTTAGCTTAGGAGATATGTGTCCACATTATCGTTGGTAGGGAAGGGAAAACCGCCGATATTTAAACCTACATTTTCTCGTCGTTGGCAATCCAGTCTATTACGTGCTTGATGCCTAAGACCGTGTGACCAACTGCGTGATATCATAATAACTGTCCTTGGTGGTCTTTGGGTAAAGTGCTTGTTTCAGGGCCCGATGTTCGTGGGTTCAAACTCAGCCGGGGTTGATGGATTTTTCTTGAGCGATATACATCCGTGGCAAACATTCCTTTGGAGATGAAGTAAAGCCGTCGCTCTTATGTCGATTGTGGCATTTAAAAGAACCATGGAAGGTATGTGAAAATAATCTTTCCGGTAATAATGGTAAGCCATGTTCGTTCTCTCACACATAAATTCTCGTATGGTTATATAATCAGTCAGTCCATAAAGTGCACGTTAAGTACCTCAAATATCGTAATAATAAAACTAAAACGATGTACATATTTTGTAGAAAATACATACGTTTAGACATAAACATACCATTAAGAGGTGGGATAGAAAACTCGTTCAAAAATACTGTACATAAAGGTCACATTAGTTTTAAAATAAATTTAAATCCAGTACTATTATTTGAGTATTTTTTTCAATACAATTAAATTAAAGCACACCTTTGGATTTGTTTATAAATTATAGAGTATCTCAAATTTAAAAATAATATTACTGGGTTAAGCCTTATCAGATACTTTTTTCCATCCCAACACTAGTATTAGATATAATGTTGAGTAATTAGGGTAGATTCCCTACACAATAAGTCCATTTTTTTAATAAATGTGTTTAAATAAAATATGTATCACTAGTAATATTTAATGTCTCAAAAACTTTATATTATAATAATTATTTCAATATAATTACAGGTATTACAAGAAGATATTCAAACGAGATATAAAAAATAAATAGCCTGTATCAAATAACAGGTTCAAAATTATTACAAAAACTTGTTTGCAACTATTTTATACAATTGTCTATCTAATTACAAATCATTATAAAATTATATAATTTTTTCAGTATTCTTAAACGTATATCTCTACACTCCATACAGAGCTAATAATCTTTAAATATCTTCCATAAGTTTGTGAATTTTTTATATATGTTTTAGGTAATTTTTCTAGCATATATTTGAAATCAATATTTTTGTGTGCTACGTGCCTTTCGGGCTCTCCACATATTTATACTAATAAGGTAGAGGTTAAGAAAGAATAACTTAGAAGAAATGTGCCCCTATTTGCATTGTGGGATAGTAGAAAGCCATTTAATTAAAACCACCCTCAATACAACTGACAGGGATTCGAACACCGATCTCCTAGACGCGTTAAGTAAAATCTATTTTATAGTGAGAGTGGCTCCTTAGGCAACTTAGCCACCAATACGGGTAAGTTAAATCATCAAGATAAATGTAACTATTCCAAGTCCAAATTTTTCTAAGTATATCTGGACTTGAAATAGCTACTTTTATTTATAGAATATTCATAATAAAATAACTAGGTCAAACTACTACAGAAACCAACAATTTATTATGTACGGTTAAATAATTTGAAACTTTCATCTCACCCCCGTTTATTCGTCTCATATAACATTCCTCTATGAATTGTTCTCTGGTGTTTCACAACCACATATATTTGATTTTATTTGTGCTGTTTAGTTTGTGCGGTGGCATTTACCAAATTAAACTATCTAAAACCATGACACAATCAAAGTAGTAGTGTTTTCCTTCTTTACGAAATATACCGCAGTATTCCATTATTCAACTGTAACTAAGTTAATAAATTAATTAGTGGCATTAATTACAGCCCTTAGTGCACCCAAACGAGGATAGAACCCCACCCTCCCAAATAAGTGTAACACTATTCCACACCTAATTATTTCGATGTACCATCGCTTTCTAAATAGAGTTTGTCTACAATTGGGAGTGTCGCACTAGCACTGGTTGTTTGGTTTGCTTTATCCTTTAGCCTATCTTTTAAATACGTTTAACCCCAAAATACTTACATACTTTTGTTTTAAAATTAACTTTATTCTAATATTATGCAAATTCAAGGTGGCAACTCAAACTCTAAAATATTATTCCATTCTGGTTTTCCGTGTGAGTAAAAAAACACCCAGGTTTTTATAAGAATTTTCCTCAGATCGTGAGACTTTAAACAAATGATTCGGAATGAAATTATTTTGAAAAGATTGTGTTTCATAAGCTAACAAATTTTATTACTTGATAAATTATTATTATTAAGTATTTATACTTAATGTATTGTTTATTAGATCAAGTCACATAATTCATAACAACTTCATCCTCAATTATATCTTAAAACAATCTAAACTACTTACAGATGTGACTTTGTTAAAACCATAAATCTTTGGAAGACTTGAGCACAAGCCCCCACAGATAGGACCCCTCCTTCCCACCACACTCCCCCAAAAAATCAGGGTACAAACATGGAATTACTCTACATTAATATCACACGTTTTTAAAAGGTCTGGGTTGTAAAGTAGATTATTCCACTTGTGATGTATCATCAGCCACAAGTAGTGTTCCGGCAATATGTTTTTTTGTTTTTTAGCACCACGTCTTACTATCCATTCTGGCTATACACTTAGGTACTATTTAAGGGGCTAGGTACAATTATTAAAGTTCTTTACTAGATTATAATTTATAATTTAATCTGCTCCTTTCCAAACTTGGGTTGCCATACACTGGTGAAATATACCTTGTATAATTTAAGAAACGTTCAAATTGAATACTTTGTTTTAATAATTTAATTTAAAAGCTATATCTTTCAAAAGATGTAAAATAAGTTTAAACATTTAAGACCACTTTTACTTAGCAAAGCTTTAGGACATTTTTATACATATTTTAAACTGGGCCGATGATTAATGTCCATTTAATTTGTTACTGTGATAATTGAGGTCCACCTTAGAACAAAATTGATCAAACAAAGGACGTAATGCCTAAATAACACATTTAAGACTTTTGAAAGTAATAAAGAGATAAGAAGAAACTCAGTTTGAGTTGTAACATCCTCGATCTATCATTCTGTCTCTTTGTCTCCACTTTTCTCTTTTCCCCACCCTCATATATTCTTGTATCTCTGTCTGCCGTATCCTCCGACAAACTCTGTTAAAATTCCACGTAGGTTGGAGGGGCAGGTCCGCTATTGACGTTGAACAGACGACAGAAAGAAATCTGCTGCGCCAGCAAGAATCACAGGCATCAGCCGGGACTGGCTGCAGGTTTAGTTTTTTGTTGTTGCACTCGTTCTGTCGGATGTTGGCCGACTCAGAATAATCATCCCCTGGGACCGTGTTCGATCCACGGTTAGAGCTCCTCCCTCCTCTTTCCATTAGACACGGCGCACACACAAAATAATATTCCCCTGGGGGAGTTACTCAGTAGAGAGAAGGAGAGTAGAGACCAAAAAAAGGGGAGGAGGAGGAACAATAATGAAATAAAACCCACTTCTGTGGCCACGTGGTCTAACGGGCTACTCTCACAGTATAATAATCTGCCCATGACGAGGAGATCAAGGTTCGAATATCGGTTGAGTGTTCTAAGGGCGATATTTCCAAAATTGTTTTCCACTCTCCCTTCTTGCACATGCGGGTACACTTCTTTTGTATATAGCCTCCCTAATTCCTAAAGCCATTGGCTTATTTAGTACAAATACATAACCCGAATTGTTAGTAAGATGGGGGCTTTAAAAATAGTTATGTTTTCAGATTTTGTATTGTATTATTTTCGAAGATTTAAATGCAATTGCAACTGAAGAGAAAAAAAAATTAGTTTCAAACTATATTACTTTGCATACTTAATCATTAATTCCACAAACAATTACCAATCTTGAACTCATTTTCGCTTAATTAGTTAATATTCAAAACATATATAATTGAAATCTCATAAAAACAAATAGTACCATCTGTTCAAACATTTTGTGCAGTGACTGATAATATTTCGGGCATTGGGTACCCGAATGTTACGAAGTAAAAATACGATGGAAAAATAGCGCTAAGTTCTTTGTTTGTAATGAATTAATTCTAGTTTGGAAGATGATTTTTGGTGCTCGGACATGCTCAGACAAGATATACTGTTAGCTACAAAATGTCGTACGAGTTAACTAGTTTGGGATGGTTTGTAATGCACAACGCATTTAAAGTACGATTGTAAAAATATAACGTTGAGTCAAGTAGAACATAAACATTATCAACATCTGAGGAAAAGCGGAATATATTCTGGAGTGAACGATATAATAAGTTCTAAGTTTAATCACATGAATTATTTCACAGCTAGGTCAATGTTATATTGAAGAGAAGGCAAACACGAGTGGAATTCTTAGTTTAATATATTTTTAATCCCATAAATAATAAAATAAGTTATGTAAAAAACAAATTTAACTGCAAATAATAGTTTTTAAATATATTACCAGAAGATTTGGCTAATCGCCGACGAAATTCATACTTATATGAGCGCTAGAGGCTCAAAATACCGCTGAATGCCTTCATGATTGTAAAAACGTTCTAATCTAAACCAGGACTTTAAATGCATTTGTCCAAGGAGTAGGTATTTCTAGGGTTTGTTAGAATGGAGAGAGGATGGGGAAACCATAGTGATCACATGTGGAAATATACCCTTATATACCCTTATGTCACCAGGGGAAGATTATAATTTCAAACTCCCCGTCATCAACAATCCGCTACGAGCTTAACTCCCTAGATCGTATAAAACCAGTATAGATAGCAGTGTTTATTTTGTCTCCAAGTTTCCCTATCCATTCGGGTTGTACACATATGAGCTAATTACGCTAAAGTGCTAAGGATGAGAAAGGTTGACTTTAGAGAAAGCGTACTCATATTTGTGTGGAGGAAGAGTGGAAAACTATCCAGGAAAAAACACCCCCAGTATACTCGGCTAGGATTCAAACCCGTATCTCCCTGTGACCAGCAGTCCAGTCTATTGTGAGAAAGATACCTTAGGCTAAGGGTTCCGCAAACTTTTTGTACCGAAGGAGTACCAGAACAAATACATTCTGGTTCCGTCATAAAAACGATTACATTAATCGTAATAACAACCAATACCGAATGTTAAATTTTACAAGTTCTTTATAACTTAATAAATGAATAAATATTCAAAGAAAAAAATAATTTCTCAATTACTTACGTGTGCAAATATTTCCACTTGCAAAAAGCAAAATTTAAATCAGTATATATTACTTACTCATTAGAAGCTCAGCTGGGCTGGGCTTACTCTTGATTCCAAAAGTCTCAAATATTTTAAGATATGGCTGTTAACTGTAAGTGCAGATCCTTATCTAAATTTAGTTGTTATAGCAATATAATATAGTGAAAATTTTCCTTTTGAAGGAATGACGTTGCGAAACGCACAAGGGTGTACTGGCAGATTAAAAATGGCCTTGGACTACAAATATGGTGGCTCTTAAAGCATATATTAATATAAACCACTAAAGAGAGGTTTCAATGTTAGCTTAAGTGACGTATTTATGTTTTAATTCTTAGCTAATTTAATCACGAGGTAATTTTTGTTACATTATCGATTATTAGTTTTTACTTTCTACTGATATGAGTAAAAATTATTCTAAATGCTTAGACAATAGGTGGGTATCTTTATTTATATATTTAGTTTTGTAAAATTATCCTCCACTTGCTACTTGTGTAGCTCATTAAACAGATTAATAATATACGTTTGTGCTAAGAAATTGTTTGTGAACATCACCAAGAAACAACCAACAGTATGGTTTTACAATTATTAATGCCATCGTTTATCCTCACAAATGATGTATTCTGGGCACCTCAAACTTGCTCACTGTAGATTTTCAATTGAATTCATACATTAATTTTGGTTTAAAGTAGACAGCCCGAATCAAACCATCCCAACAAGATATCTCCCAGCCTCCCGGTGGCCCAGTTCACCCCTGAAAACGCATAAAAATCTTCAAAGTTTGATTCCTTATTTTAGGGTAGGATATTTCAATTCAAAATTGTTTATTTTATTCCCATTGAAATTTTATTTTTAAGGTATAATTTGTTGAACCTTCTATAATTTGTTTTTTTCACTTTCAAATACAATTAATTGACACGGGCAGATGCCCTTTATTCTGATTTGAAAACATGGTCACAAGTCTCACAGAGACTGAAATAACTGTGGTAAAGGCCAGTTTGAAAAACGCTGTCTTAGACCAATCAACAACAGCAGCAGGTAGCAGAATGTATATGTTTCTATTAAGAATTTCAATACACTCTTTAAATAAATGTTGGTGATTTTTTTTAAATTCATCCCGATCCTGTGTCTTTAGATTAACAATAAGTTTAACTAGAAGTTTAAGACAACCAAGCAAACAAATGTAAGAAGGCCAATAAAAAAATAATGAAAATTATGCATAATGATCATAATAAGCTTAGTTGGTATTTTGCCTTTTATATATGTATAGCTCGCTTTCCTCGTTGGGGGCTCCACCCCCAAACCACCAGTGCGTTTTCTTTGCAAGTGGATGTAAACTTATGTAATTCCAGAGCCGTTTTTTGATAGGTCTTACCGTTTAGCCACAAGATACCTCCAAAAAAAGGTCCGCATCGACTTTAAAGTTGCTCTGCAATTTTGAATTTTTTTCGGAGGTTAAAAATTAATTTTTTTAACCTTTTAGAATTTTTCCATCGGTTACAGGCTATACGCTATAAGTTTGCCAAATTGCATGTTTATAGCTCATCTTGAAGTGGGTACACATTAATGTCAGTGAGTAAGTCAGTCATTTGGCATTATAGTAGTATAATGGGTTATTTGATATGTATCTTATGTATAAAGGCTATAAGCTATAAGTTTGCCAAATTGCAAGTTTATAGCTCATCTTGAAGTGGGTACACATTAATGTCAGTGAGTAAGTCAATCATTTGGCATTATAGTAGTATAATGGGTTATTTGATATTTAACTTATGTATACCAAATATGCTGTTTTTATTATATATATATAAAATACAAATAAGAGCTTATTTAAGTAATAATGTAAGGAATGTGCACAACTACAGATTTGTTGGACGATAGAAAAAATACTCTTAAATTAATGTCATTTTGTTTTTTAATTTAATGCTTGTCATGTAAAATAATAATCCTGTCCATGTCTACGTAAACACCAAAGTACATTATAAACGAGTCAGCCATTACGATTGCAGATAAAGAAATCAATACTAAATGTTAAAAGGTTTCTGTGACATAGTGGTTGTTTTTTTTTCCTCTAGAAAAAATGGCACACTTTTTACTTCACGTCTTGCCACCATATTTCAATATACCTGTCATATAAATTACTAATGGTGAACATAACATACAATTATTTAGCTAGGTTTCATTTTAGAACACAATACGAACTGTCAGGGAGATATTTTATGGTCGTGTATCAATAATTTTTACTTATATTTATTTACATTTGATTATGACTATTTTTTTGTGTATATATATTTAAGAGTTGTTTGTACGCTCTTATTAAGGTGAATATGTAGGGGACGCGAGAAAAGGCTAGTGATTTTGCATCTTTTATAGCGAAACACATTTTTGGACCAAAAATCTAAATATTGTTTTAGTACAAACATATAGTTTAATTTTCTTTATATAGTGATAAAAATAATTATCATGAGCAGAGTGGCATTAGATGCAAACTTTTTAATGTTTACTGTCAACTAAGATATATAAAAAGAATTTATACTATCCTAGCCAATAAACCGTGTTTAGCACGGATTTCGTATTTTCTGACATTTTGAAACTTTTCAAAAACCATCCCCATCCCGTTTTACTTTCTTATTGGCAGAATTTCATAAAACTTCAAAAGATTTCCGAAATGTTACCTAAAAGGTACTTTGACATCTTTCCAGCTCGAGTGGCAAGGAAGATACTAAACTCCCCTTTAACCCCCTTGGAAACAGGATTTAAAAAAAATCTCAGGTCCATTACTTAAAAATACTCTTCTATGCCAAATTTAATCCTTACAACGCAAGCAGTTTTAATTATACGGAAAAAACACCTCTTTCCACCACAACCTTCAGGGGTTGAGTTAAAAAAAAATAGCTCTGGGCTGTTACCTAAAAATAACCTCCATGCCAGGATTCATTTTTCCACATCAAGATGCTTGGAAGATCCGAAAAAAACCCATCCTCACCGTTCCACCACTTTAGGGGTTACATTTTGAAAAACTTCTGGCCTCTTACCTAAAAAAAACCTCTTTGCCAAGTTTCATCTTCCCAGCTTAAGTGGTTTGGAAGATACGTAAACCCCTCCTCCATAATCCCCCACCCCCCCTTCAAGGGTTAAATTTGAAGAAATACCAAAATGCTCTTGTCTGTTACCTAAAAAAAGAACCTCCCTGCCAATTCCAGCTCTATTCATTGGAACATACGGTTATATATTTTTTTAATGTTCCAATCCCCAATTCCCCCCCTTAGGGGTTGAGTCTTACAAAAAAAACCTTCTTATCGGATACCCACGACCCGAAAGGAACCTTTCTGCTTAATTTAATGATTCCAGCTTGAGTTATCCTAGAGATAGTCAGGGATTGCGTGAGTCGGGGTTTTCGTCTTTATATTATTTATATATACAGGGTGTCCTCCATGAAACTCCATTTTACTTGACTGTATTTGCTTAAAATGTTGGAGTCTCACGGTAGACACCCTGTATATTTAAGAAGCGAGGAGTTAATACAATATTAATTTAAATCTAAAAAATTAAGGAAGCTTNGCAAAATAACGCTACGCGACTTCTTATTTCAAGGTTAAGAGTAAACCTCGCAGCTAGTTCGCAAATATCTTAAAATTTTCTATTGAAATTTTATGAGAAAAAAACTGTATTTGTTAATTGAAAGCTCAATATAGAACTCTTTTTCATCAAAACTAGTCTCATAGTTCCGCAAGTATTTTTATCAATAAAATTCATACTATGGGGTTGTTAAGGAATCTTTCTGTTGGAATCTTCCTAATTTATCTTGGCATGAACCATATTTTGAAATAAGTCATCGTAGAGTTAAATATTGCATTAGAGCTGAACGTCTGCTTGGCAATGTATCACTTACTAAGGCGACCCTCTTTAATACCAAAATTATTTCATTAAAAAAAATGTTCTTCGATGATCGGAGGCTATCCGATTTTTAAATTAATAGCATACCATTGATTTTTCAAACCTGTGATGCGATTCTTCGAAATTGTAAATAATCTTGCCTAAGTTCACCCATTTTATCTAGGAAACAAAACCAATATCACTGGAATAACATTTGTTTCAGCCAGTGCGCATTCTCGATGAATTATGTGTACCATGAAACTGTCTACGATGGCTTTTAGAAGTACCGTCCATGAAGAAAACAGTAATACTTGCACGAGCTTATCTTCCTTTCCTGGTTGTCAATGCTAGGATTCTGTCCATTTTCCTACGTTAGCCAAAAAGAAAACCATAGACCATAAACCATTTGTAAAACATATAGAGGCGAATCAATATCTTCAGCGATGATCGGTTCGTCATGTGAACATTTTGATGAATCGGATGTAAGTTATGTTTGATCAGAAGACTATTTACTTTCATTCTACTATGTGAGGGGCTTTGACCGAATATAATTGATGTACAGAGTGAACAAAAAATGCATGACTTTTTTTTTAAACATTGCGTCTTACTCATACCTTCAGGTTATACGCAAATGCACCAATTACGTTAGTGAGCTAGGGAGGAGGGTTAAATTTAAAGACTCTGTATCCATATTTGGCCTGAGGGAGATTGGAGAACCATTTCGAAAAAACCACCCTCAGTACAACCAAACAAAATTCTAACCTCTATCTCCCTGTTATCGGCAGTCTAATCTAAGACGAGAGTGATGCCTTAGGCCATGCGGCCACTGAAACAGGTCATGGTCATGTTCTTTCCGCTATTGTAACAAAGTCAATGTGCAGAAATAGCCTAGCCTACGCACGTGGTCTAAGCTCATTTAGTTTGATTTTACAGTTACGATAAGGTCGAGTTTCCAATCACGTCCAAGTATGTTGAGTTTAGCTTTTCCTAGATGATTTCCCACATCCATGCAAGTTGAGATGCATTTCAGATATGTTCTACTTTCCTCATTAACCCTTTAGGGTGTTTATTATTCAATTTATATTGTCCTAACATGCATCAAAACGCGGTGAAATAAAAACAAAACTAGTACCTACTAACCTTTGCAAGTTAAACGTACCTAAAATGCAACACTAAGTCAAAACTTTCCAAATGAAAACGCTTGACAGTAGAATTGGTAAATTATTCTAAATACCTCCTTAGCTACCATATACATACTTACTCCCTTATATCAAAGCGTTATAATTGCCCTTGCGTTAAATCTATCGATAAATACAACTTTAACTTTGAAAGCGCAGGGCTTTAATCCTTAACTAGAGGAACTACGAGTTCTAATATTTTTGTTTACAATACCCACCCCAGGTGGATGTTGATGCAGTTTATTAAGATTAAGTCTACTCAATTTCAATCTTGAATTAGAAACATAGTGCAAATTGTTGTGTTGATATTTCAGCAATAGAATATAAGCGAGGTGATTTGTCTGGAATGAAAGTGTTTAGCAATTACTTACTCCTGTTCGGGTAGAACCCTGAGACTTAACTTTGTGGACTCTCCCTCCCCCCTTTTTTTTTAGCACAGCGTCTTACTACCTGTTCGGATTATACGCCTATGTACGAATTACTCTAATTCAGCGACTCCCAATCTTTTTTCGCTTGCGTAGTCCTTGGTAACCCATTTTCATCAATTGTGCAATTAATTTTTAACAAAATGTTTAATCAATACATTAGTGGTTATTTCTGATTTATTTGTTGCAACTGAAAATAAATGGGTTAATAATGGGATTAAAAAACAATGTGATGATAAGAATAAAGAGTGCGGATATATTTACATTCAAAAAGCAAAAGTTGCAATAAAAACAAACATATTTAATTAATGTATTAATAATTATTATAAATACTATTTTTTGTTTGAAATCTAAATAATTTTCTTAAGGTTAAATATTGAAGAAAGCCCTCACCGCCACTCACCATATCTTTGAGTTGATTTCTTAATTTGTGTTTGATCTTTTGGCTTACACCCGCAAATCTAGCACTTTCCGCTATTAATAAGATATTTTCGCGTACCTCCAAACTGTGCCATAAGCTAGGGATTAGAAAGGATGTATAGAGGAAGTGTACCCTCATTTGCGTGGATGAATAGTGGAAAACCATTTTGTAAAAAAAAAAAACCCTCAGTATACACGACAGTGATTCGAACCTCGATCTCCCCGTCATCGGAAATATAGTCTAACATAGATAAGTGCGGCCACCGAAGCGGTTTTCTCCTTTTATTCATCCTTGCCGATAATAGATCGGGCTGTTGTCAGATACGGTGACCTCAGTGGTTCTCTTCGTCTTCGAACACGTACAGATAGATTTCGGATTTGTGCGAAGTCTCGATGGCAAGAAAGCTCCGGCAGTTCCTCCCTCATTCAATTGTTCAACGTGGGTCTGGCCTCGAAGAATATGGGACTGATGATCATTTCACGTGAGATGGCATACTAACACCGACATTCTCACCAAACAAGAGGTTCCTTAGATCAAATGGAACATCCCACCCAACTGAATCGGCTGTTGGGGCTATTAAAAAAAAGTGTCTTATTTTGGTGTGCTGGTCAGTAGTGACACACAATATAATCCAAGAAAACATGGTTAGGGGTTTGAAGCAACCCCATTTATACGTTGTTAAAGGGTTTTACCACAAATCTAAGGTAGCTTGGTTCGATTACGGATTATATTAAAAACAATAAATTAGTACTTGTGACACCAAGTGGTAAAAAGTAGACAAAACGTCAGTTTTCTCTTGTATCTTTTTAATAAATGGAGAGGTCAGAGTTCGAACCCAAGACGTGAGTACCAAGAGTATTTTTTCCTAAATTATTTATTTCTCTTCCCCCATACTAATGTGGAGAACTTATGAAACTACATTATCTCAAATAAAAACGCTTATAAACGTGTATTAAATGTACTGATCAAACTATAATCCACGCAATCTGGATATTTAGGGTGTGCGTGCAGTTTGTGAATATGTGAAAAGTACTCAAAAGGCTATCGACGGACTAGCTTATAATACTGTTTGTGCTTTCTATAAATGAAGAATTAAGTAATCTAAATGGAGTGAAACTTAATTACTCTAATATCTTTCACTTTATAAAGAGTTGTAAACCATAATTATATAACTCTACATATACGGGAATGAACCATGGTTTTATGAGAATAAAANTGGTTTCACATATTGGCTTATTCCCTTGGTCAGTTAATCAAAGAGGCCAATTATAGCTCTAAAGTCCGGACTTTTGAGGTTCGATCTTATATAGACTGCGAAAATAATAAAGTAATTGTGTGAGAGTATCTTATAACCCTGGCGCTGCGGTTTGGTATGTAGTATTAAAAGCTCTGTCTTAAGTTAATGTTGTTTGTAGGTTAATGTCAAGTACATCCTTATGTTCATAATGTGAACTTTAAACTCACCGTAAACTATTCCCCTTTGGTTCAGTTCCAACCAGTGTCAAAGTATACCATTATTTGCGTATGTTATCGTTATAATTCAAATTTAAAGTAGAACGCCAACCATACGAATTAACAACCAACCGAATTACATTGCAACCAATACACTAAGTAATCTCACTTGGTAATTATTCCTGTACATGGTTAAATTATAATTGGATATATTTAATAATTCACCAATTATAAAAAGTTTTAATTTATTATTATTATTAATATTATAAAAGTGTAATTATAGTAAATTTTCCCTAAAAAAAGTTTTTATCTACTTAAATAAAATATTCGGATATTTATATTATTTATTTTACGTGTTTAACACATATTTTCTTAACTGAATCTGAACACGAAAATTTCTATGAGCAATAACAAAAGGACCTACCAATTTTCCCTGCGAAACATATTTCCAAATATCTTCCAGGGTTCTTAAACATTCCACAATCGACATGGGACCAACGGCTTTACTTCCCCTCCGAAGAAAGTTGTGTTACGTATTTGTATCGCTCAAGAAAAATCCGTCGACACCGGCTGGGTTTGAGCCCATGAACATCGGGTCCTGTGGCGAGCACTTTACCCCAAAATCACCAAGGATCGATTATCCAAATAGTTGATTATCCGAAACACACTTGTCATGAATTAATTCGGATAGTCTTATGTTCTACTGCACTACAGTTTCTATCGTGATGATTATATGTTTAGTGGTAAGCACGCTGTCTTAGGTTAAGTTGGTTTGCAAATTGTATGCTGATAAAAATCTATGTTTAGAGGGCAATCTTTAAATTTAACATATCTAGTCTACCAAAATAAACTTTTTAAAAGACGCATTTATCATCATGGGCTTTTTGAATGGTCTATTATAAGGTATTTTACCATTTTAAAATTGGTTTTATTGAAACAACCATTTATTAATTAACTCGTCAACTTCGAATCTTATTAATTTTTAGTAGCATTGCAAAGAACTAACTTTTAATTGGATGTTTTTAACGTATAGTTTATATGTATATTTTAAAGTATTGTCTATTCTATGCATTCAACGGAGTTAAAGTGGGTATTTTTGTAACTTTGGCCTTTTCTAGGAGTTAAAAAATTTCTTAAAACTACTTTGTATTCCAACTCGCAATTACGTTTCGTAACTTAGTCAATTGAGGGGTACTGACGCGAAATACAAGGATCCTACTTAGTGGGTTCCGCTTAACCTCTCCTAATCAATCCTGATGTGACCACCAAGTGGTGTCACTCGAGATCTGAGTAACATCGTGAAGGTTGGGTTAAACCCCAGAGGAAAGCAAGTCAGGTGCAAATAAAAGACAGGAGACTGGTCATGGCTAAAACCAACAAGATTGGAACAGTGTCTGTCCAGTTGGATCCCGGCTTGATAGACTTGAAGTGTGAGGGCTGGTGTTGATGAGCTAAGTAATCATCAGTACCCGATGCTTCAGTTAGGGAAGTTTACCACCAAAGGAAGGTCTACCTTAAGGTCTACCTGAAGGTCTATAAGAGGAAGACCACTACTTGGGTGTAGACCATAACAAACTTAGTAATCTGGCGGAGGAAACAAACCAAAGTATTCGAGAAAAAAGTAAAATTTCGGATTGGAAACAGTGTTGACAACCATAATCTACGAATAGACCCATAAGTGGGGAGTTGGTACACTGACTGGATGAGTGAAGAAGATTTTTGACATGATGGATGAGAGGAGAGTGGATGTCCTTGACCTGAGAGAGATAAAATGGAGAGGGCGAGGCGTGAGGGAAGTAAGGAATGGCTTCATTTTGCATTGGATGAGAAACGATGAAGGGGGGAGAAACGGATTAGGCTTTGTGGTGAGAGAAGAATTGCAAGTGGAGGTGGCAGGGACGAATAACAAGATAATAAAGATGCCAAAAACTGATAGAGGAATAAACGTGGATGTGATAAAAGTGTATGCCCCACAAGTAGGGTGTCCAGCAGAAGAAAAGGGCAAGTTTGAGGAATATCTATAAAGGTTTATGGGAAACGAGTGGCTGGTAGTAATGGGGAATCTTAACGTAAATGAAGGAAAAGAGAGACGAGGGTTTGGTGAGGTGCTAGGGAAGAAAAACGAAGAGGGTAGAAGGCTGTTGGAGTTGTGTGCAAAAAATAAAATTAAAGTTGCAAGCAGCTGGAATAAGAAAGAAAGAGAAAGCCATAAGATCACTTGATACAGTTGAAATTGGAAGCAAAGGTTGGTGATAGACTACGTTCTAATGGGTGACGAGATGAAAATCAGACAATAAAAATCAAGATAATATAAAGTGTGTCCGTAAATAACGAACACAGGTTGCCGGTGGCAGACAAAGGGAGGGAGTGTAGAAGAAAGGTAATAAGACAAGAAAGACGAATAAGCGTGTGGAGGATGAAAAATCTAAGAGGAAAGAGAGCTGGACCTAAGAAAAGCAAGAAGCTCTATACGTAAGGATGTGTTGCAAAGTGTAGAGGGGGAATGAAACAGGTTTAAGAACAGTTTGGTGGGAGTTATAGAGGAGGTATGCGGGAGTACAAGTGGCAAGAGTAAAGAGACACCCCGGTGGAATGACAGAGTAAGAAATCAAAGGAAGAAGAAGTGTAAAGCATTCAGAAGGAGCTTAAAGAATAGTAATAAGAACACTGGAGAAGAATGTATGGAAAAGAAAAAAGAAAAAGCGAATGTTACAGGAAGCCAGAAAGGTTTGGTTGCAATAATAGGAAGAAGGTATTATAGAGCAAGATAAGTAACAGGAGAGAGGGAATAGACAATTGGTTAGAATGATCGATGAAGAAGGAAGAATGATGAGACAGGATATGAAGAAAAGTAACAACGGATGAGATGATTTGAGAAGATTTTCAACACGGAATAGGAAAGGAATGAGGGTGAAACATAGAAGCAGGAAGAAATAGCATAAGAGAAGGAAAGAAATTCCACATGGAAATAGGTGGAGGGCATTTTAAAGATAATTAAATAGGGAAGAGCACCAGGTGTTGATAAACTGACTGTTTGAATGATTAGAGTCGCAGGTGAAGTGGGTATACAATGTTTATTCAGGGTGATTAAAGTGATTTGGAAGGAGAACATGATACCAGAAGACTGGAAAAATTTAGATATAATATAAATTTTCAAGAAAGTGGACAGGAAGAATACATTTTAGGGGGATAACGCTGATGTACCACTGTACAATAATATACTGGAAAAGAGACTAATTAATCAAATGAAACGAAGGTGAAAAAAAGAAACAGCACTAACTTAGGGATCATATATTCTCAGTAACCTTGAGCTTTGCCATACGACGGCCGATGGAAAGAAAATGTGAATTTTAGAAAGACTTAATAATGGTATTTATGGATGCGGTGAAGGCATATGATAATAAGGATATAAATAAAGTTTGGAAAGCGATGTAGGAGGCCTAAGTGGAAAGAGGAGCTGTAGTGAAAGTGAAAAGTATGTGGGAGGATAACAGGAGTTGTGTTAAGACGCAGAGTGGGAGCATGTAATTGTTCCAAATAACAAGTAGAGGGAAGGAGATGTGCCTTTTCATCACTACTATTTGTTATGGAAATTGAAATGTTCATAAATAAAGTAACATAAAGTCTTGAGGAGGAAAGAATGAGAGCTATTATGTTTACTGATGACTGTAAGGGTGAGGGGTGGGGGGAAATAAAGGAACAACTAAAGGAATAGAGTGAGGAAGTGAAATAGATTGGAGTTAAATTTATTATGGTGAAGTGTGAAGGGACTGTAATGACAAGGAAGAGTGAAAGGCCTAATAAAGCTATAAAGTTGGATGGAGTTTGGCTTGGAAAATTACAATACTTAAGATATCTAGGAAGCATGATTGAGGGGAAAGGTGAAAATAGAGAGTATCCAATGAGAAAATGACAGCAGGGATAGTTGTTCTATAGGTGTGTACCACACCTATGGAGAAGAAAAATGTCCTTGAAGTTTAAGGAAGTGTTGTACAAAGCGTACTTTGAACCCTTGTTCACACACGCAACAGAAACGTGCACAATGAATGTAAGAGCGACTAGGGAAGCGAAGGCCATGGGAATGAAGTTTGTGAGAAGCATGTTAGCTGTCACGAGACGAAACAAGATTAAGAATGAAGCTATCCGGGAAATAGTGGGGGTACAGGGAGTACATGAGATAGTAGAGGAAGCAAGACTGAGATGGTATGAGCATGTAATAAAGGTTGAGAAGGATAGGATGCCAAATAAATTAGGGAAATGATTTAGGAAAAAGACCGCACGGGAAGCCAAGAAAGAGAAGGGAGGAGCAGATAACAGAAAGTTGCAAGTAAAAGAAGAATAATGGAAGCAATTAGAGAAATAAGAATGATGGGATGATAGAGGAAGATGGAGGCATTTTACTAAACTAATCCGGATAAAGGTTGGAAATAGTTAATGATGATTTGATATTATGATTTTGTCAATTGAGGTGACTTCTCAATGCGACAAAATATACGAAGCGATCGAATATGAAATTGTTTTCTTAGTTACTTTCCAACAGTTAGAAAAGTTATAAATTAGCGTGAACTATTTACACCAATAAGTAAAGTTAGTACAGTTCAATTTTCTTAGGAAGAACCTTTTAGAAAATATACATTTGTTTATCGCCAACAATTAGTATTAGAGTAATTTTATAGGTAAGGGTTTTATCAAATATATTAAGAATGACCACTTCTGATCACATGACTTGACGTATGAATACGTGAAATTAGATCTAGTATCCTTTTTAGCTGACTATTACTATGAATATTGGCGTGTACATTAAAGTGATAAGTATGTAAACTAATTTTAATTAAAAGGAGTAAAATGTTCTAATATTATAAAACTGAATACATTATCATCAACTGCTTAAATTATAGGACATTAAAACATAAACCTGGACTTGGTATATACAGAAATGATTGTTCTCTCATTTAGAATAGAAAATTAAACTTTATATTCTCCGGAGACTAGTTGTGTTCGTTATATGTTCACTTTATTTATTTAAACAAAGCAGAGGCTGAGAAATTGCATTTTACGCTAACTGTCGGGGTAAATTTCAGCGCGATGATAACGTCAGCTATTCCGTCCAATTTAGGTTTATATTATATTTGGGTTAAGCTTTTTAAAATGCACTTTATAAAATGCAGGGAAAATATTAGTGCTCCCCGAACTAATTAAAACCAGGACCAAAGGTGTTGAAACTAGGGGAAAGGGGGGGGGGATGAGTTTACTTATTGAGCATTACTTTAATGTAAGTTGAATTTAGTATAGAGCAAGTTGCATATCATTAGGCGGAAACATCACAGCCAGTGTTAAACAACCTCCCTCTGCCACAATGTACAGTCCATCTGTTGCATTTGACACGCGCCCTCTCTTCAGACACGTTGTTTGCGGCCAGGTACTTCTGTCCGCCTAATGATATGCAGCTTGTTGTGCATGTATGTACTTAAAGCTGCATACTCCCAGCGTTGAAGCGCCAGGATTCAACTTACATTATTGGTAATACAATGTGGCTTATCAGGACATTTTTTTACTTGTTTTTCCTCTTTCTTTCTTCCCACTGGTGTAATGGTTTAAGTTTAGCCAATTATTGTATAAGCTCCTTGTCTATACACATACGACTACACACAGACTTAACCTATCAAATAGTGGCTCAGCGATAGTGGTGCTAGGTTATGTTCGCCTACTTTTATTTTTACGCAACCTAGCCTAGCGTGGACATAACGTAATTTTTCTAGCCCCCCTCCCAATTCATAAAATTTTTCAGTGCCGCTGGCCAGGACAATACCCTTCAATATAGAGACAGAACGTTTGTATTTATCACATTTAATCCAATCGTCATATAAGCATGAAGAAAGCATATTAAAATTATTTAACCCCTTTTTACTTTCTCGCTATCTTAGAAGTAGAGAGAGTATTGTGATCTTCAAGAAAATCGAACTCGATATTTTGATAAATTTCAACGTTTCATGACCTCCCGAATCAGAAAAAATTGTTTTTGAATTTCAGTCTGTCTGTCTGTCCTGTCTGTACCCCAGACTAGAGCTTAAACTATTTTACTGATCAGGTTAAAACTTGGTATCTATGGTTTTCATTGTCTTTCCCTGAGGGATTTTTGGAAATGAATATCTAACCCTAAAATTAAGGGTAGTTTACTGAAGGCCAAAAAGAGAAAAAGTAGATTTTCTTAAAATCAGCTCTAACAATTTTGATTAAGTTTCATTTCAAACACTTATAAATAATCCAAACAAAATTGTATCTATTCAATGTTTCGGCAAAATTACTTTAAGGGCTCCGGTCTGAAGCGTAGATTCTCTTCTTTTTTTTATCATATCTCCGAAACTATTTGAGGTAGGAAATTACTTATCATTTTAAATAGGTAGATATATTTATAATACAAATATTTTAATCAAAACATATTTTTATAAAACCATTAACTTTCAAGCTATACGCAAATGTATATATTTCTTAACTTTTCAAACGCTAAAGGTAAAGTATTGCGACCGTTAAAAAAAAGCTATGTATGTCAACGTCTCATGACCCTACAAGCCCTAAAAGTGGTCTTTGCAATGCCATCTGTCTGTGNAAATTGGCGCTAAAGAATTTGATTAAAATTTGTATCTAGGCGTTGATTAAAATTATAAATAGACTGGCTATTTTCATATTCCCATGAAAATTAATTTTAGGTTACATTACAGAGGATGAAATTTTCGTATCCCCGCAACTATTTGAGATATTAAATAACTTATCATTGCAAAATTGTAGTACAATAAAAAATAAAAATGTATATTAAATATATTTTTGTAAAACCAACAGTTTCTGAGATATTGGCAAATATATAAATACAATTTTGTGAGCTTTAGTTGTAAAGAGATACTACTGAAGTTTTAGAGCAATAATCCTCCAATGTCAAAGAGTCATTAAATATAAGTAAGTTACTCAAAAGGTTTATTTTTCCTTAAATCTCTTAGGAGAAATGTTTGTACAACATTGATATATCTCTATTTTAGACTCAATAGACGATATTTACATTTTTTATTGGTCAACATTTATAAATGAGGAATTTAATAGAAATGCGATGACCTGAAGATGTGCAACACGTAATAAAATGTCGAAAATGTTCACCGGAAATCAAAATTTTAATACGAAGTGTTGACCCTTGTGGACCAAATATCGATCTTTTTATTGGTCCAAACAAACAAATAAGGACATTAATTTATTTTAAATAAAATTATAAAATTTAAAACCAGGACTTAAAAATGTTTCGAATAAGTATAGTTCAATTTGTGTTTGGGTTTGCTAGTGAATATTATTTCTTTTGACATATATCACGAGTTTTGAGTAACTATCTCAATTTTTAAACAATAGAGCGAGAAAGTTCGTGTGGAGTTCCGTACCGTTTATTTAATGTACTTATAATTATTAAAACAAGGATTGTCTCTACTCTGCTCTAAAATACTCGATAATTTTGATGCCCATCCCTATTCTCCTTTTATTAAGAACAAATTTGGTGACAGCATTTATTGTTGGAACATGTCTTACCTTTAACAAAAACTTGGGCTGGGCTGGATTTTCTCCATGGATGTTGACATGAATAGTTTAAAGTCAGCCAAACTTAGTCCATTATTTTCAAAATACTGCTCACTAATCTTCCAATGGTTCAAATAATTTGTGTTTTCTCTGTGTTCCAGGCATAGGGATAACTATTGTTCTTCAAAGACATGGCTGAACTTTTCCCGTTGGCAAATTATTGAACCCTTTTGATGTTGGCCCTCCTTGTTTTTAGTAAATTCACCATTTATTCTCTCTAGATTTATTCAAGTCAGCTCTTCCTCACTGCTTTGTTTATTTCTGATCCAGTGGTAAATTTTCACCATCTCCGAGTGTATTCGGCTCCGGGTACCTTTGGCACGGCTATGTTTTCATCCACGTAGTAAATATATTTCATAAATTTTACCAGTTATGTCAATTATTGATATCACTCACTTGTTAATCAACTGGCAATAAATATATATATATATATATATATATAGAGAGAGAGAGAGAGAGAGAGAAAGAGAGAGAGCAATTACTATTTTTTGTCGATATGATTGAAATGATTTCAACTATTCGAGCTACTTTTTAATAAAAGTGACAAAACATATTAACGCTATACATAAGGGACTGCATTTAAGTTTATTTTTAACTGTTAGAAAGACCAAAACTACGATGAGTCAACTATGGCAATGAAGCATTTGATCTGGAATTAAAATCACTTGGATTTTGATTAGGATTTAACTCCAATAGTACAAAAGCTTATAATAATTTTCATCAACAATTAGCTCGTGGGAGATGGGCATTATGTGATCAAGAAAATTTGGTTCAATCACAGGAATCACCTATAATGATTCAGTTTACGCATGCAATTTCATGTTACCTACTACAAATATACTTATTAGTTATTACTATCGTTAGAAGGGTATATTGATTATAGGGTGGTTTGTCCTTCCGTAGAACATCGAAAGCGCACAAGAGGAAGAAACCTTATGGGAAAAAACCGTGGAGATATGGATCATAAGCGCTTTTAGACATTGTATTAAAAAATCACAAGGAAAAAAAATTGCATACTGTGACAACATTTCAAACATTCTGTTTCTACAGGAATGTCCGGAATGAGCTATCACGTTAGTTTAGTGGTTGTAAAGACGTGGATATATAAAGTTTTCGTTGGATATTAAAATATTTAGCAGTATACGTCAAATACGCAAATAACGTTAAAATAATGTTAAAATTCATCTCTATTATTAAATTAAATATAAAATTATTCCCTTTTAATTAAATATTGCTTTAACGCGTAAACAAAATAGGCCTCTAATCATTCAGAGTACAAGAATATTTGGTTAAAAGAAATGTTGGCCTTTCCTAACAGTTTCAACGTTACTTGGAACATGGTTTTGTATGCATCCGCCTCGCCAATACTCGCGTCCTTTTAGCGAGAGAGTTAAATATGTACCACTGATCAAATTGTCATAATATTTTTGACGGATGGATGCATGTGGAACTATTTTTATTGATTTATAAACTGGTTGCGTAAGGAGAAATATTACTTTGTATAGAAAATAATTGCCTTGCAAATTAAAACTCTGATTTTAATTAGCGGATAAATGTATGTATAGTAGTATTTAAGTAGGAAGAAACTTTAACAAATGAAATGTACCTTTTTTCGGTCAACAATTATAAAATTTTACTAAATAATTAGTATTGTTTTACGCATACTGATAAAACTTATCAAAAGTGACATTTTTAGATCCTATAAATTGACGTATGAATATGTGAAGAAGATTTACTACCTTTTCTAGCTGTCAGATAAGTCGCTTCCTATAAAAATTGAGCCGTGAAAGATATGTTACGTTCTCTAAAAGATCCGTTTCTTTTGACAGGTGTCGTCTCTGTGAGCGGCACGGCGCTTTTACAAGCGTATCAGCGCTAACAAAGCAGCGCAAACTTCATTTATGCCTCAATGGTCAAGATAGTTGTACAGTTTCGAGTTGGATGATGACCACACCATCTTCGAGAAACATTTATTTCAACCGGAGGGTTTTAATTGTGACATCAGGTACAGTAAGAGTGATTTGAAGATTATTACAAGCGCAATTTCTGGGGTCGCATGGTCTAAGGCGTCACTCTCGCAATAGATTAGTCTGCCGATGACAGGGAGTCTAGTGTTTGAATCTCGACCGGGTGGACTGAGGGTGGTTTTTCTCAAATAGTGTTCTAGTCTCTCTTCACGCAAGTGCGGATACATACCCTCTAAATTCAACCTTACTCATTCTTAGGCCATTAGCGTTAATATTTATTATTCCTATAATATAAACAAGCAGTAGGACACAGTGCTAATATATATCATTAAAGTTGCTATCAGTATGTATTTAAAGAATCTATGATCGTTTATTTTTTCACAGCGTCTTGTTACTCATCCGGGCTATACATATTTAATCAAGCTATAAGAATGAAGAATGAAGAATGAAGAATGTAGAATTTAGAGGGTACCCGAATTTTAATGGAAGGAAAGTGGGAAATCATCGAAGGAAAAACCTTTAATACGACCGAACCTGATTCAAGCCCCAACCTCCTAATCATCAAGTCCACGAGACCAGTATTGCAGGTCTCATACAATGAACATAGTAAAAAATAATTTGAGATTTTGTACTGATTTTCATAGACTGACCTTCAATCTTCTTCTGGTAATGGCGAGTAGTGATGACTTTCTGGCAAAGTTAGAACTAAAAATGGGTTGGTTATTACTCTCTAAGTGCATGGCGATCTGGTCGGAAATTAATAGAATTAAATTGTTTAGTAATCTTTTCTTAGTAATTTAATCTCTTTGTACGTATTTTTTTCAATGTAATTAATTTAATTGTAATGGGGGGGCCTTCACCTTTAGGTTTCTTTTGTTTATATTTAGTTTCAATGTATTTTGTAAAGGTCAGTGGTAATAACTATAATGTCATTGGTTCTTTTATTTTTCTTTCGTTCTTTTCTCTGATTTTCCCCCCTTGACACACGACTTCCTGTCGGTGGAGGTGAAGCCATTCTCTCGTCCACTCTCTTTTTGGATCTGATTGACGTGAGACTACATTTTTTTTCCCCTCATTTTCTTTTGTGGGGTTGATTCTAAGTTTAGCATGTAGTCGCTTTCTTTTCTATTTTTGATATTATGAGGTAAAGGTCGGTGTAGTTTTATTTCCCAAATTTTGCCTTTTTGGTTTAATTGTTTTATATATCTTTTGTAATCTTTATGTAACGCTACCATTAGCTACAATGTAACTGTCGTGATCCTAAATAACACGTGCTCTAAATTATAATTATAAAGATCATTAGGCATTATGGTTAGATGCTAATGCTATCATTATTTATTTGTTTTTCTCTTATATTTTACAAAATAAATGATTTTTTGTTAAATAATGTAACATTTGTTACAAATCGGTAAAGCTATGGTGAATGTAAACCTTTTATTCTTTTCCTTAAATTGATAATAAAATTGTGTTTTATTTGTAACTAATAAATTCTAAATCTCTTATTTTTGTAATCCGACTACCCAATTTCCACCATCCGATTTAAAGGTTTCTTTGGGAAACCACGTTTTTAGTGCTAGCCTCCAAATCTTCCCTTTTTTGTAAATTAGTATTTTAATTGTGCGCTATCTTTCAGTCCAGGTGAAGTCTCCCACTATGGTTTGAGCTAGGAAAATATCTACACTATAGGTAATGTTATGCCTTTTAAATTGATTGTATAGATATGTAGTTTTTCTGTAAAAAGGAAAGTTTGGTTAGGGGTGCACATAAATGCAAACATGTCCACTAAGGACAATAAATTGTAACTGGATTACTTTCTAGTTTTTTTTATCGTTGAAACCAAAAGTTACCTTTTAAACAATTTTAAAACTTAAGAAGATTACTTGCAATGGAGAGGAATTCAGTACAATTTGTCTACAAATAATAAAAATTGTAATTGCCTGGCTTTGAATCGAACAATTATTTATAGTGTTAAGTGACTTCTACAGTGCTATAAGTTTCGCTCCTTGGCCCACACCTTTTCTCAAACTTTATAAATGATCTCCCTAGCTGTTTGCAACATTCTAAAGATCATTTATATGTTGAAAAATTCCAACCTTATATACCACTCTCCCTTTATCATATTGAGTGCCATGGACAGTATGATTGCGGACGTAAGAGATTTTTAGCACCACATCTTACTATCCATTCGGGTTTTACGCCCTTGTGCAAATTACGTTCATGCGAGTCTATTAGAGCTGAAGAATGTTGGATTTAGAGGAATTGTACTTCTATTTGCGTAGATTTAAAGTCGGAAACCATTTTAGGAAAAATACCCGACCAGGATTTGAAACCTAATCTCTCCATATCCGACACTCCAATCTATTGCGATTATGACCTCGTAAACCATCCGGTCACCAAAGGGGGCTCTGAATTTAGTGTAACACATGAATAATCAAAATGGTCGCTATATCAACCCTCAAAAAATCATTTATAATATTATCAAAAAGATTACTTTCCTCATAGAATCTCGCATCAATAAAAGATATAATAGTCCGATTTAATACATGTTGGTTGTTAATAAGCTAACTTTGGTTTACATATATATTAAAACTTCACATCATGTAAAACAAATATGTAAAAAGATATTTTTTGAAATATACGTGGCCGAAAAAGTTTATTCCAATAAATATTAAATCAACTCTCATCCAATCCCTTTTCTTCCCTTACTTCAACCCTTGTGATGTATTGTATATTGAATGAATGCTGATCTCTCAGTAGGACTGCAAACAATCCAAAACACATGTGTTGGATTTATATTTGACCTACAATTGCATGACTATATTTCCCCATATTTTAATAGACTAACATGGTTTGGCTACAACTTGAAGAAAGATTAACTCTACATTAAATCCGGTCCCAGCACAAATTTATCTGATTACCAAACCCTTCCTTCACCTCTGACGAGACATCTTGTGAATGTGGGGAATGCCAGACCTCCACCATGGTTAGGATTCCACGTTAAACTGTAGGTCCTCCATTTCATCTCACAATCACCCTACCATTACACATTAGCGCAAGTACGTATAACCCGAACGGGTAGTAAGACACGGTGCTAATAATAATAATAATAATTAATAATACATTAAATCGACAACCGTTCTCCCACTGTTTCAATTTAAAAAATGGCAGGCTATAAACACTTGCTTGTGATGACAGTAAAAGCCTGTTGACTAGTTTCAGCTGCTCTCCCCCTGTTTCAAATCACAAAATGGCCGAATATAAATATTTGCTAGATAGACAAGGAAGGAACTCGTTGGTGTCAACTTACCACTCCTAGATTCAAATGAAAGTCAAACTTTATTTCTTAGTGTTTAAACATACCTTATTATTTTCCATTGTTAGTGCGAGATACTCAAGAAATAGTTTAAATTATTTATGAAATAGACGAAATGGAAGACTAAAAAAAAGATCTTCCCAAGAAGTGTTCAGGATTCTTTAAATGTGCACTGAGATAATTATGAAATAGATTTTGATTTAATAATAATTTTAATCAAAAGTTCCCACCCTTAACATGTTTCAAATTAATAAACAGTTTCGGAATATAAAACTAAATGAACCCAGATGTGTAAGGAAATCTCACACGCTTGGATATATATATATTTTTTTGCTGTTGCCTACAACGACTCTTAGGACGTCAGCTTATATTTTTTATTGTTTAAAACGTTCCTACACCCCTATTGCAAACACTTGTGAAATATGACCCTTTTAAAAACAAACTCTATCTCTTTCCCTCGCTTCTCGAACGAATGGAGCATGGTGCAACGAAAGAAAGATAAAATGAACATACTAGAATGATTTTTTCTGGATGATATACTCAAAAATAAGGCATATATAGCCGGTCGTTCCATAACCTTAAAGACGAATGGTCAGCGTCTCATTAATCTAAAATGTTTTCTCGTCAAATAACTGTACAAAGGAACTGTTCACGACATGTTAAGCTGCCATATCGGGTGTGCAAATAAAATTATTCTGAAAAAACTGGATTTGAATTAATAAAAACTA
>CABFOW010003006.1:55311-83756 GCA_902141385.1 Timema californicum
GGACTCCTCAAAGAGCACAAAACATCACTCTTCAACTTGACTCGACAACGAGGACATCCAAAGAAGGACTCCTCAAAGAGCACAAAACATCACTCTTCAACTTGACTCGACAACGAGGACATCCAAAGAAGGACTCCTCAAAGAGCACAAAACATCGCTCTTCAAATTGACTCGACCACGAGGACATCTAGAGAGGGACTCCTCAAAGAGCACAAAACATCACTCTTCAACTTGACTCGGCCACGAGGACATCCAAAGAAGGACTCCTCAAATAGCACAAAACATCACTCTTCAACTTGACTTAACAACGAAGGGCCTCACCAGCGAAACATAACGCTTCAAGATGTTGAATTTAAGCCAAGATTTCGTTTTTCAAAGGAAACTGTGTGTGTGAAGTGTTGTATTCTATCTTTAAGAGCCTTGAAAAACTTGTTCATCTTTTGCTACCAATGCCAGCTGTGAAAGACCTACCGCGAGTCCTAGGTCTCCTAGAGAGGAATCGTGGAGGCTAAGTACCGCCAGGCAAGACAAGGCAAGAATATCTTACTTCCAAGGTTAAACAAAGTGTACAAACAAATAGGAGGGATTCCCTACCAGATTTTAAGGGTTGGACAAACTTTAAACACGCTCTTCTTATCCACAAACGATTCAAGATCATTAAGTTTAAAAAAATTAATTTGCTTTAGAAACAATTATGCAATTGTTAAATGTAGTTTATATAATTGTATGATTATAGCTACAGGCTAGGTTTTTAATCAAAATATCAGATTACTTAAAAATATAATAGATTATTAGTATGATATAATACCAAATAAATGGTTCTTCATATAATGGAATGAAAAGAAAAGCAAATTGCTTTAACTAACTTTGAAATAATTAAAGAATTTTGTAACATTAATGTTGTATCATGTTTTTTTAGTGTATTTTAATAGTGCTCAAATAAACCACGGGTTTGTAAAATTAAAATCACAGCTCTTAGATAGATTGTTAAAGATTACAAAAAAAATACTTTAAAAAAATTAGTGTATAACTTTTTTTACAAATTATATTATTTGTAACCTTAATGATGTTTGGTTTAAACGTTATATCTTTAAGAGTCGATGAATAAAACGAAATACTATCTTGACCTGACCTGACGTCACAGGTAATCAACGTCCTTAATTATATCAGGTGATATTGATTGTAGAATTAGGCACAGCACAATCTCTCATGATCAAGTATATGATTAACTGTTTACTGTTTAGTTACGTTTAAATTATTGTTTTGTGCATAGAGATGTTATTTACATTTACTGTAAAATATTTATCAAAATTTATGTTTTGTTTTATGCTTTATTAAAATAACTATTATAGTATTATTCTATTTCAAAATCACACTAAGTAATTTTTTTCAAAATTATTTTTGAATTTTTGACTAAGTAAATACTTTCCTACTGTTAATTTTTCAACACTTTCACAAAGGAAAAGTTAAATTATCATATTATCATGAAAGGCATTTTAGAACAAATAGGATTATTAACACAATCATGTGACGGTGCAAATGGTAAACTTTAAATAATATAATTAATTAGGATTATTAACACAATCATGTGACGGTACAGATGGTAAACTTTAAATAATATAATTCATTAGGATTATTAACACAATCATGTGACGGTACAAATGGTAAACTTTAAATAATATAATTCATTAGGATTATTAACACAATCATGTGACCGTACAAATGGTAAACTTTAAATAATATAATTCATTAGGATTATTAACACAATCATGTGACCGTACAAATGGTAAACTTTAAATAATATAATTCATTCCCGAACTTTTTAATTGTAATTTATCGGATTTCATACCCACCAGGAAGTGTGACTTTAGACAAGATATCTAAGTTTTTGATATCCTTAGTCTAGTTACATTTAATGAAATAGCTAATCGTTTTTAACTAGAAGTAATATAACGTGTAAGAAATATAGGGAAATACAATATGTATCGTTCTCAAAACCAGGAGACGAAATGTTTCTTCTGCATGTCTGCGTCAATTTGAAGTTAGATGGTTGTCATGAAATCAATTTAGAAAATACAAACATATATTTTTTTCACCCAAAATTATTAAATTTTTGTACTATATTGTTAGTGTTATTATTATGATTATTATTACTATTACCGCTTCTTACCACCCGTTCGGGTTATACGCACTTACGCTAATGTGTAATGGTAGTGTGAATGTGAGATGAAATGGAGGACATACAGTTTAACGTGGAATCCGAACCACGGTAGAGGCCTGGCACTCTACACATTCACAAGTTGTAATTATTTAGCACCACGTCTTACTACCCGTTCGGTTTATACGCTTTAAGTACTAATTACTCTAATAGATTAGGAATTGGGAAGGTTGAATTAGAGGAAAGTGAACCCGCATTTGCGTGGAGGGAGAGTGGAAAACCATTTAGGAAAAACAACCCCCAGTGCACCCGACCGAGACTCGGACCTCGATCTCCCCGTCCTCAGAAGTCGAGCTCAACACGACAAGCGTGTTAGCCAACTACGCCACCGAGGCGGGTAGTTGTGATTAATACAAGGTTTCAATGTACATTTGTATAAAAACGTAATACTTTTCTTTACGTAAAAAGCAAAAAAGTTAGTAAAATAAAATAAGGTTATCCCATGGCCTAAATTGAGAGGCGCGCTTGTTTAATATTGTTGTGCTCTTTATTTTGAACGACAAAACGAGTACTGAAAGTTTTTGTGGTTATCTTGTAAACAAATAGAACCTATGCGCTGATAACATAAAGAGAGTGTCCGCATTCCTCAAGGTAAGTCAGGTTAAATAGTAGTACATCCAAGCTAACGGGGCTGACTAATCACCACAGAGTCTAGGAGGATCACTCTGCCCGTTTTGGGGGCTAAGACGCTGGATCATCAGTACATGTGTTGGAGAGCTACCACTCAAACCCAGGGTACCGGGGTTCATATAACGTTTAGTATCACCTAGAGTTTAGCCAGGCTATTTGTTATTCCTTGCAATACTTCGTTGTGCCACAATATTCCAAATAGTCTTTTAGATTATTTCATATATTTAGATATTCACATCCACATCACATTTGTAATAGACATAGTAGTACAAATAAAAACCACAAAAACTCAAGCCAAACGTCAATTACAAACTCATACAATAATATATCCTCTAAACCCCCCCTCTCCCCGTATCATCGGCCAAAACACATCCTGACAACCATAGGCCCACATTAGAAAGACACAGGGGGTGACAATAATGGAGAATACAGATTTATTTTATTAGTTTATTAGATAAAATATGTATTTGTAATTGTCATTTTCTCTCTTGAGACAATTGTATATGGTTCATGGGCCAGTGGGCCACAAAAACGGTTCTCGTGGGCCGTGGTTGAAGACTCCTGAATTAGAGTAATTAGTACATAGGCATTCAGCCTAAGGGTGCTAAAAAAACTATAACTCTCAGACAGGGCAACTTTTAGTGTAAATTAGACAGTAACTGTTTCTTTCTGGCTATAATTATTCAACTGATACTGGCGCGGCAAAATATAGACACGCGTCTATACCATTATGATTCGAGAACCAAGGATTCGATCCCCGGTAGGGTTAGATTAAGGTGGGTTCTGTTAATATGCATTTTATTTTGTATTTTATGTTAATAATGATAATGATGATAATTATTATTATTGCCTTTATTTATCTGCCGAAGTTAACAACAAACAAATTTTAATATAAAAGAATAATCAACAATCCACACGCTCATTCATACTCATTTAAAGCTCAAGTAATTTTAAGAACTCATTTTAGATTATTAGACAAAATAAATAGCGTAGCAGCACGCTTAAAGGGAGTTTTAAATATTATTACTATTATTAATAATATTATTACTATTATTATTATTATTATTATTATTAGCACCGCATCTTACTAGCCGTTCGGGTTATACGCACTTACGCTAATGTGTAATAGTAGGATGATTGTGAGATGAAATGAAGGACCTACAGTTTAACGTGGGATCCGAACCACGGTGGAGGCCTGGCATTCCCCACAATCACAAGATGTATTGTCAGAGGTGAAGGAAGGGTTTGGCAATCAGATAAATCTGTGCCGGGACCGAGGATTGAACCCCGGACCCCAGCACAGAAGTCCAACATCTTACCCCTAGACCTCCAGGTCACCCAATTGTAGATGTTAAGTGACAAGTTATCTAGTTTGTTCCAGAAAGATAGGTCTAGTAAGGTGGTAGAACACAAGGAACATGTGCACATGAAGACTATACCATACAATTCAATATATTAATGCCAAGCATGTGGAAGATGGTTTTATTATCAACCGACCTATGAAAGACTTGTTCTTAGGTACCACCCGGCCACCACATTATCCTTATGGTCGGCATAGATAAACATATCACATAGGACGCATCATACAAAAAGAATGACATGTCTACAAAAGAGACATTGAACCAACGTGAGTGCCGTAAAGGCCATGAGCTACCCTGTTCTCTACGCTCCCCGTGGTCGCGAACCCATTGTTGTGGACTTGTGGCTCGAGAGCTACTCTCAAGGTATTGTCGACGAACAATGGTCCGTGACGTCATACCACCTTCTATTCCCCTGAGGTGATAAGCTCTGTATACATATATATTTATTTTTTTGCGTCGGTTACACGAGAGAGATCACTTCATATGAGCCCTTGAGGGTATTCTATAAGATCCCCAAAGAGAAGATTGGACAGAAAATGCGTCGCATTAACGGTTGTCATGACATCAAATTTTCAGGATGTCCGAGATGCCCTAATACCGTGGTCTACTTCTTCGGGTTTCTTCGATAAGCTAGTTCGAAGATAATAATAAAATCTTTTCCCCAGAATCAGGCACTTTAACGCGATATAGTTGATCAGCGTTTACTGGATCAAGGTTCTAAATGCCAGTAGAGCTATTGCGACACGAACAAGATTGTCATCATGAAATTGTTTCATTAACAAGTTGCTTTGTTTTTAGTTTGGTTTTGTTAAAATTGTATCTGTAGTAAGATGCAGTGGTGCAGCAACACATTATTGAGAGCCTTGAACAATTGAATGACAATAATACCCAATGACGTAGGCAGAGAATCTCCAAGGGAGTTTGGGGGATATAGTTGGTCTGGGAGTCTTATCCCTGAGCCCGTGCCCTATTAGAAGTTATATGGAAGGGATTTTCATGGTGACCGAGAGAATTTTAACATTTGTTTACCAGTACTAACTCCACCTTATCGGAATTTAGAGTTTCCTAGAGGTGGGTGGTAAATGATATATAGTAAGAACCCTTTAGTAATTTTTACTTAAGATAATATATGTTTTCTATGATTTTAATCATCGTGGTAATATTAAAAAAAACTAGCTCCTGGTCTACCTACACTGGCATTGAGCACCCTCCTGGTCCACCCACACTAGCACTGAACACCCTCCTTGTCCACCAACACTAGCACTGAGCACCCCACCCAGTCTCCCCACCCTATCATTGAAGAAATCTGACGGAGTAGTGTATTGGCCCTTGCAACTTGGAAGAGAGTGGATCACGTACATTGTTGATCTGTGAAGACATAATAGACTATGGAGCGGTTAGAGAAAGAAAAGTTTGACAACAGTAAGTAGAGGATTTGAAATGCAATGCTCAAAGAAACTACTGCTCATCGTTCGAGAAGAGAATACGTCAATATGCAGTAACGCAAGACATAAATAGATTCATTGAGTAAAGCCACACATCCCCCATATTTAAGAATACAAACATACCATATGTATGGAAAAGAAAATTTTCAAAGACAATTATACATTTTGCACTAAAAACTATACGAATGTATTCTACAAAAACAGAAAATACAATTTAATATTACGTTTTGTGCAGCTTCTTGCATTATTATTGTTAAAATTATTTTTGAGCCTTCACCTCGAAATTTTTGATAAATATTGCATCTTGTGGAACGTTGCTAACAGCGAAACTACTATTTTACTTTCACCGGTGTAAACGTGGGCTAAATGAATGGCTCATCTAGTCTGGTTTGACGGTGGTGGGGAGGTGTGGGCTTGAATCCCAGCAGGGGTGTAAAGAGAGTTTACAAGGGGAGGGCTGATTATCAAAATCAAGAAATCCTAGACTTATATTTGAGTTTAAGCGTCAAGGAAAAGACCCGGGTAAGATGGTTGAAGTTTTCTGTCTGTCGAGAAATTGATGTTTCAATGTTTCACACTATTTTTAAGGGAAGATATAAAATATGCTATAATCATATATTGCTGTTTTATTAATATGGTTTTTGTTTTTCAAATAATAATACAAATGTGCTATCCTTATTTAAGATGCAGTCTAAATTTGAATAGCAATAAGCAAATAGGATCATGAAAATAATCCTACTAAAAGCTATGATAGGTTTGTACTTTCCAAATAACATCTAGGTTTGTCAAGAAACAACGTGAATTCATAGAGTATTCCTAAATAAACTCTAGTTCAAAAAATTCAAATATATTTCTTGGGAGTCTAAGACGTTGTCTTACGATGGGTAGGACATACAGCCTGAATGGAGGAATTTAGAACCATGTTAAGAATAATTATTGTCTGATGAACCCAATGGAAAGAGATCATTGGTAAGACCTAGACTTAGATGGGAGGATAACATTAGAATTGACGTGAAATAGATAGGGTGAAATGAGGTTGAATGGATAGATCAAGATAGGGTGCAATGAGGTGTATTGGATAGAACTAGCGCAAGATAGGGATAGGCTGTGTATTTTTGTAAATGAGGCAATGAACGTGCGAGTTTCTAATGCCATAAAGTAAGTAAGTAAGTAAGAAAGTTATGAATAACTGTCTAATAAACGGATATAAAAGCTTCATGAATAGTAGCTAATCACTACCCTTGTTGTGTTTCACAAGATTGAGACGGCTTGTAAGAAAATCTGTGTATGCTTTAAGTGTTGGAGGGCTTGTTTCTTTTTGTGGAAAATTTACTTCGATTAATTAAACAAAAACAATAGCAGAGCTATCAATACGGCTAGTTCAATATTTAATATATTTAACAGATAAACCAACAGCACTGACAAAACTACCATTTGTAATCCTATTAATAAGTGAAAGTATGAAACTAGACATGATTCACGATGTACATAATTTTCTTATTTTTCTTACCCCCACATTAAATTACCCTTTTGGAGTGTAAGCATATGTACTAATTACGCTTGTGTGTCAGCAATGAGGAGGCTAAATTTTGAGTAAGGATACTCGCATTTGGCCTCAGTACCCTCGGTACACCCAGCCGAGATGCGAACTCCAACCTCTACGTCATCTGTAGTAGTCATTTGCGAGAGTGATGCCTTAAACTAGGGGTTGGGAATATTTTTTGATATCGTGGGCCGTATAGGTTAAGAAATATGTAGGCAGTATGGCTTAATAAATATCAAGAATAAATTTCAAATTTATAATTCTCATATAGCAGTTATTTATTACTGTAGGGTCAGAATTTATATGATATATCATTTAATTTTTTGTTCGTAACATACAATGCCTATAGATAGGCCTATATAAAATCTGTTCATGATCCCCTTATTGTATATAAATGTGTAGGTCATTTTTTAAAATTCAAGGTCATATTTTCTTGATTTGCGTCATTTTTTAGTCATTTTTGGGAAATTTGAGTAATTTTAAGGCATTCATGTTGAATAAGTGTATTTTTAAATACCATTCATATATTTTTATAAATGCATAAATGCTCAAACATAAATTTTTTCAACACACAATTGTCTGGTTGAGAAGATAATATAGACAATTAAATTTGTATCCTCTTTACGTTTGGTTGTAAATTACACATTCCTAGTGAGACACTGCAACTATATATATATTTATATATATTTATAATTTAGCACCGCGTCTTACTAACCGTTCGGGTTATACGCTTTAAGTACTAATTACTCTAATGGATTGGGATTTGATAAGGTTGAATTAGAGGAAGTGAACCCGCATTTGCGTGGAAAGAGAGTGGAAAACCATTTAGGAAAAACCACCCCCAGTTCACACCGACCGAGATTCGAACCTCGATCTCCCCGTCCTCGGAGGTCGAGCTCAACACGACTCGCGCGTTAGCCAACTACACCACCGAGGCGGGTGACATTGCAACTAAGATGGATAAGGTTGAGTTAGAAAGGGATAGCTATTACTTCTGAAGCCCTTATTTGTAGCTAGTTAATATTATACTAACAGAATGCAAGAGTTGGCAAGAGAATGCAAGAGTCATTGCATTGTACAACTGTAAAGTTCGTTTTATATTTAGTTGTGCGCAATATTACAAGTGTTTGTTCATATTTTAAGTCATTTTTAGAATTGTTAGGTCATTTTACAGGTCATTTTTTCAAAGTTTTTAGATAATCAAAATTAGGTCTCTGTTCTCGTATGAGTCTATTTTTTTATGAACAAAACAATTACCGTATTGTGTGTTTTCTCAATCTTTTGTTGGCCAGATAAAATCAGTCGATGGAACGTAGGTTGAGAACCACTGCTTTAAACCATTTGGCTAACAAAGTGAGTATATTTTTTTATTAATACGATTAACACAATTTAATCAAAATCTCAGGGCTGAGAAGAGTACTTTAAAGAAATTGCATTCACAATAGCGAGAATATAGGTATAAATGGAAGAACTATAATGAAAATTAAATATATGGAAAATCCTCTACAGTCCACCTAAACGGGACATGAAACCCAGCCTCTCCGTCAATGTGATTCCCATATATTGTAATCTTAACGACTTACGCCATGTTATCACCAGTGTTGACGTGTTTATTTATTTTGTTTGTGTTTCTAAAGACTTACTGGCTCTAATCAATGGGTGACCCTGGATGAGAAATGAACTAAGATGGCGTCCATGGTTGAAAACTGCGTTATTGGTTCTGTGAGGGATTTTGTTTCCAGGTTGCTATTTAATATTAAATTTAGATATCTAAATAAGTTATATTTGTGAACCTAGCTATTTTTTTAAATAAAAAATCCAAACAGACTCTCGTTTGAATTTAAAATAAGACCAAACACTTCTTATCCCACCAAAAGAAAAACTCAAGCACTGTAAAAAAACACATTCATTATCACAAACCAAGAAGATGTCGAGACGAGGAAGGAAGGCGACCAAAATCTTGCTTCCTAAACTCTAAAATGTAAAGCGTAACTTTATATATATTATAAACACTAAGCACAATTCTGAAGCATGTACAACAATAAAATGTAAAGAGGTTAAGAAGATTCCAAAATATCACCAAAAAGGTTAACAGCGAGACAACACTAAATCGATGGCATTGCATGCCACTGACTTTATTGTCGACTTATTTTTACAGCAGTGTATTCAGGAATATTTGAACTTAAAAAACTCATAAAAAGTAGAACGCCAATATCACATTTATACTCGTCTATTATTATTATTATTATTATTATTACTATTATTATTATTATCATCGCGTCTTACTAACCGTTCGGGTTGTACGCACTTAAGCTAATGTGTAATGGTAGGTAGATTGTGAGATGAAACGGAGGACCTACAGTTTAACGTGGGATCCGAACCCCGGTGGAGCCTGCCTGGCATTCCTCACATTCACAATTTGTGATTAATACACTTCTTGTCAGAGGTGAAGGAAGGGTTTGGCAATCAGATAAATCTGTGCCGGGACCGAGGATTGAAGTCCGGATCCCCAACACACAAGTCCGACACCTTACCCCTAGACCACTAGGTAATCTTATGTTCGTCTTAGTGTGTAAGTGTTTTAAGAGCCTTAATAATTTGAGATGAATCCTTGCCTCTTGCACTAAGTGGCTTATTACGGGGGATCGAAGTTAGAATTCCGTTCGGGTATAGTACAAAAGTGTTATTTTCTAAATATGTTTCCACTTCCCCTCCACGTAAATGCGGGTACACTACCTCTATATTCAACCTTCCTCGTCCATAATATTTTAGTGTAATTAATATGTATTCGTATAAGCCGAATGAATAGTAAAGACGCGTTACTATTATAAAGATACGACTCCAAGACTTTTTTTAGCACTAGCTATTCAGGTTATAAATATCCCGAGATTTTAAACGATTTTAAAAAGGTATAGAAGATAGAGATTGGGAAGGTGATTTATAGAAAATTCACCCACAATATCGTGAAGAGTTGGTGATAAAATACACAGTGATTAATCATAAATAAAAAAGTATTCGTTAGTGTATTTGGCCGAGACTCAAACCTCAACTTCACATCATCGGCAGTTAAGTAATCGTATATTGAGAGCATAAATTGTTTAGCTAGAACTTGCAGCTTTAACTTTGACTGAGTGGTCTACGGCATTCGGTTTATATTGCACTTAATCATCGTTGGTGGATAAGGGTTTGAATCCAGATCAAATGCACTGGGTGCTCAGTGGCGTGGTCCTAATGAAGAATGCACCTGGGTGGACATTCCCACAATTTAAAGTAGCTTTATATCTAACCATTTTAAATGTCAAAGGGAATTAGGAATTTAATGTTTAACATTTAGACTGTATTTAAATTGTTTTATGGATACAAACCCAAGATATAATAGGTAGAGGATCTTAGTGATAACGTAACTCAATTTATTAATTTCATGATAACTCTTAAAGCAATGCGCAAATTTATTTACTGTATATTATGCTAAGGAACAGCTTCGTCACTGACATGACGCGATTTTGTCTCCACAGCTGACATATGATGCAGCAACCAGGTCTGATCATATGGTAGAAGAGCCCATTGGCTTAAAGGGGTTCCATTTAATTTTATGAACATTAATGAAGTCACATGTTTAATACGTAGCGTAATTAAGTATTTATTAAGTTCATTAGACTAAAATTACGTTTATACTCAGCAGAACTACAAGGAATTGATTTTAAGCCGTCTGATGGAGGTTTAAGAGATTCTATAAGATGTCTTTCTTAACAGTCGACGTAGTCTAGAAATTCATTCAATCCTTTCTTATTCATATCAAGAGATGTTGTAATAGTGAAAAAATTGCTCTCAATATTATGAATAATTTTTACGTTTTATGTGAACACGAACACAAAAAAGTAGATTTTGCCATTTTGTTTGCCCCATACCTGTTTGTCTGTCCGTCCCTGGCAACGGATTCAAACCGGTTGGTTGGATTTTGTTCAAATTTATATTTAGAGCTTATAAAGCTATACCACAAAATGTTGTTTAATTTTTACCCTAGCTCTTCAATTAAGCGTAGTTTGCTAATGAGTGATTTTTTTTAATCCCATTTTTTTTTAATGGCTCTAACGATTTTGTTGAACATGCATATCTAGGATTTGTTCGAGTAGCTTACCGATAAATAATTTTTCAAAAACTTATAATTTTTATAAATGTATCTAATGATTAGGTTCCAAATGGTTAATTTGATAATGGTTTACATGACAATTAACAATATATCTTTATTTTTGGGGTAGAAATCATTTATGGATAGTCGACTGATAACCAATTTTTCAAAAACATGAAACATTTAAAATATTGCCATAGATGTTCGATTAAAAATAGGTATCTTGGGAGTGGTTAACATGACAAACCATCATGTATACTTTGTTTTGGTTAAAAATTCTATTAAGGATATTTTACGGACGAGTGATTTTTGAAAATTTAAATTATTATGAAAATGGCTATAACGATTTTGCTTAAAAGTCTAATAACTGGGGAGTGTTTGACATGAACATGATAAATAGAGTTTTATACTTGTTTTGGGGGTAAAACTTGGCTATAGATAGTTTAATAATACTTTTTTATTAAATTTAAATGTTTGACAAAATTGCTTCAATGATTTGGTTCAAAATTGGCATCGGAAAATTATTTTACATTTTAATAATAATATTTATTTATCTAAAATTAATTAATTTAAGGGGTAGTTTACTGACAACAAATTATAGAAAGTTTGAATGCTTTGGAAATTGACCTTTAATTCAAAATGGGAATCTGTGAATAGTTTTTCATTATAAGTAAGAATGTGTTTTTATTTTTACAAATACATAATATTAGGATAGGTTACAAATAATCTATTTCTGAAAATTTGAACTTTGTTAAATATTTTAGTTCAATTTAGCTTTATATATATATATAAAATGTTGTTATTATAATTACCAAGATGATGCATTTGTTTTTATGATTAAAACTTATTTAAGGGTATTTTAATAAAAACATTTTTTTTTTAATTGTCCTCGAAACTATAATATACAATTGATAAAGTTTGTGTAATTGTGTCGTACTATTTATTTTTAGCTCTATTCTGAAGCGATTACAAAAGTTGTTAATGGATTTCTTGCCTTATATCACTTCTATATTACTAAGCCACAAGTCTGAGGTAATTATTTTAAATTCCTTAAAAATTTTGAAATATTCTTCTTGATAAACGTCACTCTTTTTCAGCCTACCGCTTGGAATGGCTGTGAAACATCCAGCTCTTAAACTGTCCCTAATGTTGCTCAAGACTTACAACCAATCATATTTAATGATTGGGTCTACGGGTCCTCAGTTACCCCCACGTCACGGAATTCCCCCCTCTCAGCTGATTTTATACTTTCTTTTATTCTTTCCCCTGATCTGAACTTTATTAATTCAATAATACATAATGTATGATGCATCATATTTTACCTTTTAGCTTCTAAAGCACCAGACCCTCCTCAGTGGTGTGGTTGGCTAACGCGCTAGAATGCTGAGAACATGGAAATCGAGTTTTGAATCTCATTCGGGTGAACTAGGGGTGGTTTTCTCCTAAATATTTTTCCCTCTCTCTCCAAGTAAATGCGGGTTCACTTCCTCTAAATTCAATCTTCCCAATGCCTAACCCATTAGCGTAATTATTTCTTAAGCGTATAACCTGAATGGATAGTAAGACGTGGCGCTAAGTTTTAAAATAATAAATTTTAAAGCACCAGGGCAGCGCTCCAGCTGTTATAAAAGTGGCAAGGTACCGCCCTGGACCACCGTGGCTCGATTATAGCACTGTGGATCCTGGTTCTCACTGCTGTTACAGTGCGTTCTAACAAACACCCTCACCCCCCGCTCTAAGATTAGGTCATTAAAAATAATTGTATTAAAAGGAGGATACTTAACTTGTTAGGGAAAATAATTAACGCCCACAGCCACCTTTACAGAGAATTCCAAATATTGCTTGCCCCATTCAAATTTTTAAATGGTTAATAGTTAATTGTTGATTATCTCCTAAGCTTGAACAATTCTGTGATTTATATCTAGATAATAAATATTTATTATAGATTTTTTTTCTGATAGTACAAAGTAAATTTATTTCTGGCATTGCGTTTATTATGTTAAAATTTAAAATATGATGTTATTTTAGTAGTGACAATGTTCAAAATCGTTCATTCCGTCTCAAAATTAGAATATTTCACAGTGAATATTTATTAAATTCAATTAAAATTATTTTATTAAGTTAGTCTTATGAGTTCTACATATAAAGGAATCAACATTCTTTTTTTAAAAATTGGATACTTATTCAATAATACATTCCTAGAAAGGCATTGAAAAGGGACATTCAGGATATGAATAATAGTGACATCAGTAACATTTAAAAAATTTTAAAAAATTAAAAAATCCAAAAAACTGTATGATTTCCTAAAATTATCTCAGCAGGCTACTTTAAGAAGGGCTGAAAGCGAACTATTTATCATCAAACGCCAAATTTTCGAATGTTTATATATTTATTTTACAATAAATGAATAAATTGTGTTATTTAGTTTATTTAGAAATAATATACCAATCTTGTGAAAACATTAAAGAGGAATGCATTCTTAAAAGTTATTTTTAAATAATTGAAATACATAGTTTGATTAAAAAGATGAATATATACTGTGAGTTGTTTTGTTCCATGCATTATCAATATTCCATTTGTTAATTACTTTCGGTAAAAGGTTTATTATATTATGAGGTGTATGGATGAGATAGACTGGTTATGAATTCATGCACACTAGCGTGAAGATGTGATGGGAAAACTACTTGTGGAAATCCTCCCCAAGCTCATCTGACTAATATTAAAACCTTTACCTCCCTATCACCGATAACCCAGTCTAATGCGTGACAGGGAGAAGTAAGCTATGACATAATCAAATTCCTTCGATTGGCGCTACCTTTATATTTGCTTTACATTGAGTGTGGCTAGGAAAGTATAAACAGTTTAAACCAATTCAAAGGCATAAATATTAAGAAAATTTACTTTTCTATCCTCCATTTTATGAGTCAACATCGAACACAAGTGAAATGATTTCATAATTTCATCAATCGGCTAAGAAAGGATCTAAGAATGTGCATTTCTCATTTTTTTATTCGTAATGAAAAAACACACAAATATAGTACACGTTTCAGAAGCCAAATAAAAATTGAAATAATTCTATTATTTTCTCTGATAAAAAATATTTTATCTTATTTTTAAAATGTAATTTATTTCATGTTTTGCAAATATTCACAATACATTTGTATCGGTATGTAGGACTAATTTTATAACTATGTGGACTTTATTGAATATAATCTTAACTTTAATTGGTAGTATGAAAAAAGTATGATTTTCAAATGAATCTCGTTATTTGAAAACTGTAAACTCGTGCTATCACAATGTCGGGGGAAAGATATTACAGTTATATTTACAATCTTAGCCCGTTTAATAATAATATAGAAATAGAATGTACAGTAATTCCTGAGTATTATTGGAAGTTTCTAATAGCTAGATTATCTTTATGATTAATAAATCAAATTATACATATTTCTATAATGCCAAATTTTAGTGACAACCAAACAATGCTGTTGGTCAAAAGCGGAGCTTCCTTCAAAAAATCAGCGTCTAGTATTAAAAGTTATTAAGGAAAAAATATTGTTTCTAATGGATGTTTTCAAAATGTAACACACGATTAAGAGGATACAAATTAATAAGTATATTTTATTAAGGCAGAATATTACTAAAACTGTTCGACAAACTTGTTTTTGAATTTGTAACTCTGTGTTTTATTTTATTCGTGAAACATATTTAGTTTGATTTGTATTTACTTACTTTGTATATAAGAAACTCGGAAGTTCGTTTACGCACATAAAGTACGCCACCTAACCCTATCCTGAGCCAATTCTATCCAGTCCACCTCTATACACCCTATCTCTTTTACGGCCATTCTAATTTTATCCTCCCAACTGCGTCTAGGTATTCTCCATGGACACTTACCATTGGTTTTTGTTTATACAATAGCCCCATGGCTTCTTTGGTGCTGACTGACAGCTCACAGCTGACTTCAGACAGCTTTAAAAAATTACCACATCAAATTACGTATACCTACGCCGAACCAGATGATTTGAAAAAAAACATGTGTTCAGCAACTGTCACTTTTGACAGTCAAAATTTAGGTATATACCTAAATGTTGACCGTCAGAAGTCAGCTGTGAGCTGTCAGTCAGCACCAAAGAAGCTATGGGGCTACTGTAGTCATCCATATGAATCCACCTTCTTTTGAGATTTTTGGAGTTTTAATAGTTACTTCTACTTTCATGTGTTCATGGGCCAAACTATGACTATGATGTCGACGGGTCTGTCAATCTTGACACTTTTAGCCAATATTAAAGGTATTTTTCTCGTAAACTTAGCTGCGATAGTACAACATGCACCGGTATACAAAGTAAAAACAAGCTATGTGCTTGGATGAAATGAGGTTTTAATTCAGTGTATCTACGTCATACAACGAGAATGTACAATAAACATCATGAGTCTACATAATATAATAGGTATTAGATTGGATGCTAGAGGTGCGATTGAATGTATTTAAAATTAAGGCTTAATTTTTCAAATTAAATGTTAACTCATAAAAACGCTAGGGCTGGGTGTGTAGTATCTCACGTATTGTTCTAGATTTAGCTAGTTTGTAAGTCATGTTCTAATACAATCTCTTTTTTGAAAATATACGTCAGATATTTCGATTTGAAATCAGATAAATAACTGGTGGTTTAGTTTTTTCATGCCATTGTTTAACGTGTCTCGGGTTTTTACTGCCCGTCCGAGATAACCGCATGTTATCACTGAAGTGGTAAGGGATGAAGATAGATATACATTATATTAAGGGTGGAATTTCCAACAATATAGTTTCTCGTACCTTCTCCAGGCAAATTCTAGTGCAATTATTAATAATGTAACCCTTTAAGGTGGGATGAAAGAGGACGCTAGAAAAGTCCAGTGTTTTGTTGGGGTTTTTTTTAGTTTTTATAGCAAAACTTTTTTAGTCATAATAAAACAAATATTTCTCCATTAGAAACATGAAGTTAAACTTTTTTCAGGTGTTAACCTCACCAATGGTTGAATATCCGTCATGAGTGTAGCAGCATTAGTTGAACTCTTTAAATTAAGAGAAAAATTTGTTGTTACATTTTAGGACACTGTTACCCTATATTTAACAACTGTTTATATCACCATGTGAATAAAATTAAATTCTTTGTTTTTACTCGAAGCTGGATCAATTTTATTTTATATTTTGACAAAAAAAAGTTTTGCCATAAAAACTCTTAGAAAACACTGGCTTTTACTCGCATCCCCTTCCATCCCACCTTTAATAGTGTTTCCTTTAAATACACCATTCGATCTACATAAAATTAGTCTACTACAACTTAACGTCCACAGAAAGGATCTTTTAGAATATTAACAAAATAGCGCCCAAACTTTATAACATTTGTCTATATATTAGTAACATATAACCCGAATAGGAGTAAGAAGTGGTGCTAAAATAATATACATAATGTATTTATATCAGTTTTACCTTACAGCCAAAAGGGGCAACTGAAGATCACGTGATCTGATGTATGAACACGTGGGTAGATCTAATATATTTTATAGTTGTCAGATAAGGTTCTCCCTATGAAAGTTGTTCTGAATAATTGTATTTATAAAACAAAGAAAAATGAGGGAGAACCTATGTTAAAATATATAATTATTATGACAACAATGTGATAGTGTTATAAACATCAGAGGATTTAATTACATTAATGTTCTTGTCTCACCTTCCCATAAAATTGAGCTTATTGAAAGATTGTTTAAATTTTCCTTACATTACTAATTAGACTTTTTATCATGGTAACATAAAAAGTTTAATTCTCGGTGAATTATAACAGTTTGAGCAAATTTGGTTTTAAATCCATTTGTAATAATTTGAGTTTGGTTCTCCCTGTGGTGTGAAAGCATTCAAAGTGCGAGCTAAATACTTCAGATATTATAAAATAATTTGTATTTAATTATGTAGAGCAAATCATATTGGCACAAGCTTACCAATATTATCTTGGTGCTGTCAAAATTGACACACCTCTCTCCAATTAGTGACAGCTACATGGCATGGCGTTTGAATACATCAAATTAATTTTAGTAAAGTTCTTCACTAACAGGTAAGGTTCATTCCAAGGTTATGTGTCATTACATTTTACTATCGTTTCATAACAACTATCATAAATAAAATAGAGGACTCGGTATAATTTTTAGACTTGACGGCTCGCGTTTACACCACGGAAAGAATAAGAAATTTTACCCACTGTAGTGGTCACATGTTTTAAGACATTACTTTCACAAAGAGCAGGGCTGCTCATGATGGGGAGATCGAGATTCAAATCTCGCTTGGGTGGACTGAAGGTGATTTCTTACTTAACTGTTAACCACCCGCAAATGATGGCATACTTCATCAAAATTCAACCTTCCTAATATGATAGAATAATTACTTTTTTTTAGCACTGCGTCTTACTACTACTTTGGATTATACGCTTATGTATCAACTATGCTAATGGTATAAGGGATTAGGACGGTTTTATTTAAAGGAATTGTATCCAAATTTGCGTGAAGGAAAGCGTAGACCATTTTGGAAAGAAAAAAAACAATCTTAGTACACCCGACCGAGATTCAAACCTCGATCTCCCCATCATCAGCAGTCTAGTCTACTGTGAGGCTGGCTCGTTATACCATGCGGCCACCGAAGCAGATATAGCATAATTATTACATAATCGTGTTACCCAAACGGGTAGTAAGACGTGGTGATAAAAACAACTTCAACTCCACCGGGAATTGAGAAGACATTGGTTTGGCAGCGAAAGTATCACTAATCACCTCAGCGGTCTTTCTCAAAGCACAAATTTACTTACATTTTCTTAAGTAAAGGAACTTTACTATCTAATTTAAATTTTCGTCCCGTATTTTACTAGCTGTCTCCACTACCCGCATTTAATTACACTAATGAGGTGGAGTGAAGGATGATAGAAATTAAAAGAAATTTACCCGCTGATGCGTGAAAAGCCCAAGGAGAAATAGCCTATATTAGATAACCACTTTCAGAGCACTCTTTGGATTCAATCCTGTAACCTCCCTGTCACCAGCAAACCAGATCAGGTGAGCTTAATGTGGGAGCGCAGGGAACAAGAGTTGAGGGCAGTGTTTTTTTTTGCAGTTTTTTATAGAAACATTTTTCGCCCAAAATAAATCAAATATTGCCACACTATAAACAAAGAGGTTAATTTTCTTCACATGCTGACATTAAGAGTGCTTGAATACCTGTAACAAGCATTGCAGCATTAGATGAAAAACTTTTTTTAAATGAAGAGAAAAAGTTGTCATAAATTCTAGGACACAACCTTGAGAGATATTCAAGAAAAATTGTTGATATCACCGTATGAAGAAAATTAAACTCCGTGTTCTTACTCAAGAATTATTTGATTTCATTTGACAAAAAAAAAATTGGTTTGATATAAAATAAACTGCGAAAATACTACAGTAAACTTGTATTTCCAACAGTCCCACATTTTAGTCCATGTTCCCACCGATACATACGCTAACTTAACGGTTCAGTATAGGGTAAGATATTCAGTAATTCAAAACGTCAATATCTAATATTGTTCAATAACTAATAATAGAAAGTAGCTATGCAGTGTAAGTTTCGGGATAAAGCTCACAAATTAGCCATTACATATTAATATATACCTTGATTTTCTTACTAATGGACATTTAGAGCACTTTTTAGAAATACAAACATGCTGCTCAACAATGATAATATTTTACTAATGTATTAGTGCTGTTTTACATGTATTGATAGTATCAATCAAACGTGACAGCTGTACATCAAACGACTTACGTATGAATACGTGAAAAAAGATCAAGTATATTTTTATACATGTCAGATAAGTCCATTCCTGATAAAATTGAGATAAATGTAACCTCATAAACCTAAAAACAAAAAAAAATAAAGAAACAAGAAAATATTTATAGATATAGGCCCGTTTTGTGGAATATTTATATAATTTAATTCATTTACATTGGCTGGCAAATGTATGTATGCTATTATTAAAGTGTTACCGATGTATTAAAAACGTGGTAAAGGTATTCATATATCTTTAATATTGAGAGGTAGATTTTCCGGGAATTATCCACACAATATCGTGCATTTTAGACACTTTAAAAAAAATTCATTTTTCATCATTATTTTAATTAGTGAAAAATTACAGCACATCGATTAGAAAAGAGAAAAAAACTATCATATTTTTTTAATATAGCCTGAAGGACATGCGTATATCTCTCGCAATCATATGACAAACCTCAAACTATATTCCATAATATATATATATATATATATAAATAATTTTTTAACACGCAATAATCCTTTACAAGGACCACATTTCTACTTTTTGTGTATCAAACCCAACTCCTGCAAATGAAGCACAATTGCCTTTTTGTGCTGTTTAAAAAAAATCTTTAACATCAACTAATGATGTGATATAAAGTTAGCTCATGTAACTTTACATTGCAATTGAAGTGATTCAAAGACACATGCCCAGATGTAAATAGGAAATGGCGTCATAAATATAAAGACCTAAAATATATTTAGAATAATTATTAGGCTACAAACGCAACTTTCAAACATTCTATCTACACTAATATTATAAAGAGGAAAGATTTGATTTTTTGTTTGTAATGGATAAACTCAAAAACTACTGGACCAATTTTAAATTTCTTTCACCAATATGTTAAAAGGTGACCTGGTGGTCTAGGGGTAAGGTGTCAGACTTTTATGCTGGTGGCCGGGGTTCAATCCTCGGTCCCGGCAAAGATTTATCTAATTACCAAACCCTTCCTTCACCTCTGACAAGACATATTTTGAATGTGAGGTATGCCAGGCCTCCACCGTGGTTCGGATTCCACGTTAAACTGTAGGTCCTTCATTTCATCTCACAATCACCCTACCATTACACATTAGCGTAAGTGCGTATGATCCGAACGGATAGTAAGACGCGGTGCTAATAATAATAATAATAATAATAATAAAAATTCACAAATATAAAGCTACATTATCAGCGAGTAACATAGGCTATATTTTATTTTGAAAATGTAATTTATTCCTCATAAAAATGTCGATAGTCACTCATATTTTATGGTAGAGTATATGATGATTCTTCAATATGTGTGTTGAAAATAATAATGCGGTGAGGGGGGGTGTAAGGGGGAAGAGTCTAGTAGTTTATAAAATTACTAGGGTTCTTCCCAACCAAGCTTAATCTAACCTTTCACACTGTAATAAATTTAAAATTCCCTGTAATAGTTATCAATTGAACATTCTAATTTCAATACGTTACGATGGCGCCATCCACCGAAAACGATCATGAGACAACATGATAATTTAAACTAAGTGAGTCCAAAGTTAGTCAGTATTTACATTTCTTCGTTTCATTTGTGATCGCAATGAGTTTTGTTTCATTTGTAAAATAATAATTCTAAATTACCAAACTTGATAAATCTTAGTACTAATCGATTAATCTTCTACGTGAGTGTGTATTAATAACAATTATATAAATATAGTGATATAACAAAGGTAAGGTGTCTTATATTAGCAATATTGTTTGTACGCTCAACGATTTTTCCAAAACGTAGGTATTGTCAATGGGTTTTACTAAAAAACCTGTGATTTAGGCAGTCAATAAAGTTGACTTAGGTGATTTTTGGCCTTAGTCTTATTCCTTCCTGAATGTAATATTTCACAGGTAATAAGTATCGTATTAAATTCCTGACACTGGCTCCCGTTTAGATTATAAGTCATGTGTGTACTATATTTTGCATGAGTGAACATTTAACTTAAATCAACGACACACGTGAGACGTATGTTAACGCCACAGTCAAATGTTAACAAAACCTTTCGCCATAGATGAAAGTCTTACAAATCATAATATCCATAAGTAAATATAGAGAACGAAATGTTTATTTGGTTGTTTTATAGACCGGTAGTATCCATACTCCGCCGGTCTCCAATGTTTCCGAAAAGTACCGGTACATGTTTGCACATCGACCAATGAATATAATCATTAATTTAATCCATGAAAGTAAAGAGAACTATTCCGGTGGTCAAATTTACATAATTAGTAGTTTGTTCGTACATGGTTGTTTGAATTTTGTTTCGGACGATATATTCCCAACCAACTCAGCGTTATAATTTTGATGTCAACTAAATACTATAGTTTAAATTTTATATGAATACTTAAAAAAACACATTGATTTTTCTTTAAATGTTAAGTAGATTTTACAATACAACAAAAATTATACTTTATTGTTTAGTCAAAATATTTTTTTCGTGATCTGAGGAAGTGAATACTAAAATTATAATATCACAACTTAAAATAAATTTGTACTAAAAATTTTAAGATTTGATCATGAAATAACTACGTCTACTAAACCTATAAACCAACATTATTTTTGGGGCTGAATGCAAGGAGAAATCAAGGTCATGGAAAACTACCTATTTAATTTTGCTTCTGAATAGTGAGTTATTTAGTGAGTATAAAACTATATATATATATATATATATAGCCCCAGAAAGTCTTATTACTTTAGTCATGCTGCTTAAATTATGAATATACAGAGATTTTTAGTTAGAAAATTGTAAATAATAATGTATGTTATACATTATTATTTACAATTATATATAATATGCAGAGAATTTTTAATAATGTATAACATACATTATTATTTACAATTTTCTAACTAAAAATCTCTGTATATTCATAATTTAAGCAGCATGACTAAAGTAATAAGACTTTCTGAGGCTATACTTATTAATATATTTCCGCTATATTATATTTTTATACTAGCAGTTTGACCCGTTCTTTGCACGGGTAAGCTGCATCAAACTGTATCAAATTAGGACGTTCAACATCATTTTGATAGTTCCTACGTGGACAATCATGAGATAACTATGGCAATGACAAACCAACTGTAGCAACTAATGTATTTTATAAAAAGGAAATATTACCTAGTTTACAAACTAAAAGCACAAACGAGCGTATTATTCATTCACGAGCTACGTTTACTTGGATGACAGCTTGAAATGTTACTAGAAGTAATCCCTAATATATCACTACGCCAACAGCTGACATCTATCACTTTGGATGACATGTAATGAAAACAGATGGTAATATATTAATATGATAGTTAACCACATTAATTTAGGCCAATCTTATTTATTTTAGGTTGGACACAAAGTTTATTTATCGTTTTATTCCCCTTAAAAAATATTAACACCACTTTCACAAAAACTTCTAACGAACATAGCTTCAAGATGGCGACTGACAAATCTAAACCATATGATTGAACATAACGGTAAACAAGTTCTTTACAATGATGCAGACACGCAGTTGATGAAAATATTTTATTCAGTTAAATATTTCAAAATACGATAAAATAATCATAAAATCATTTATGTTATATAAAAAAATGACAACAATTTTCTCTTTTCCAAGTAAATACGATGCCTGTATTAAAAGGTATTGATGTGTAAACTATATTACACAAAATCAGTAACGTTCCAAAACGAAAAATAAGTACATTTAATTATGTTTAAAATATTGTTTCGAGTTGGATAAAAAGAAATTATTTAAAAAAATTAAATATTATGTGAAAACTTAAGTTTACGTTATTTTAAATGTAATATAAAACAGGTAATTAAAGATCTTTACATTTATAACAAAACCGTGATTTTTTACAAGTGTTGGCAACTCAAAACCTAAACATATGATTTTCGAACTGTCATCCATGTAAAAACCTATCGTGAACGGAATATAAGCCATTAAATAATATAATAAACTGTTGCAGAAACATAAATATTAATCATCAATTATTTCCCAAAGAAAATCACGGTCCCCAAGCTATGACTCCAGAATTTATTTATATTAATAATTATGCCACTATTAAAATGGCCTTAAATTATCTTTCGATTTTTAGCTATGTACTTGCATTAATAATGGATCCACTCTAAGAAAATTTTAGTTACTATACTTATATATTTTAGACATTTTTCTTCCCTCTTTTCAAAGTTGAAGTTTATCACCATATCGTGCAGAGTTTTTTATCTATTAGTTTGGGAAACTTTTAGCCACCACCACCACCACAACCATTTCTCAGCTGTTTGATTTTGAAATTCCAAACTTTCCAACTTTAACGTTTATGTGTGGTCCTTTGACCTATTTGATGAATTAAAATTTTCTTCCATACCAAAAAGTAGATTTTCTAATTCTTTTGTAAAGTTGTGAAAATACTCCCCAGACTCCTCCTCCTTTTTCAGTTCATATAATTTTAAATTTTAAGACTTATTTTGTTCTCTCATATGGGTTTCTTACGTGCCTACCGCATTTTAATTTCCATCCACATCGAAAATAGTGTTCTATATCAGTTGTATAAACGAGCTTGAATTTTTAAATTTCATATTATGTTTCAATTTTAAAATTTCATATTATGTTAAGTTGTCACTAAGCTATTCGAAAGGATAGATTCACTTCCATACCAAATTTTAATTTTATATCCCTACTTTCTTACAAATTTTTTTTTTAAAATCTACTTTGGTATTTTTAAGGGAACTCACCCTCCCTATTTTCTCTCAATTTTCAGATCTTTATACTGTTTGAAGTGGTCCTAGTACCAGATACCCGCCTGATTAAAATCAATTGTCTTTAACATTGTGAAAAGTAGTTTTATAAATTTGGAAATCTCTTATTTCCCAAGCTTCCTTCAATAGCTAACATTCTGACAAGACGTGTATTAATCACAACTTGTGAATGTGTGGAATAACAGGCCTCCACCGTGGTTCGGATTCCACGTTAAACTGTAGGTCCTCCATTTCATCTCAAAATCACCCTACCATTACATATTATTTAAATTTCTATCACATTGATAGGTAGTTATTTCTATTAGCTTTGAAATTTTTAATCTCCCTCATTCCCCTTTGATTTAACTCACTCTTACAAATTTCATGTTTCAAGATGTATTTGGTTCTATGGAGTTCTCTCTCTACCTGTATGCCAAATTTTAATTTTTTACTCTATCTAAAAAGCTTTTTTTTAACTATATACCCTATTTCCTAAAAACACATTTTGAAAATTTAAAATTTTAGATTTTTATACCTATATGAGACCAACCGTCTACTTTCCTGGCATATTTCAGTTGTCCAGCTCATCTATAAGAGTCTTAATTTTTTCTGATCACACACACCCATACCCACACGTCTTAATTTTTGCCTTGTAAATGAAGACTCGCTTTGATCGTTGGGGTGTCCGCCCCCGGTGAGTTTTCTTTGCAAATAGATGTAAACTAATATAATTTCAGAGCCGTTTTTAATAGGTTTTAAAAAATAATGTAAAACAGTCTCCAGATATAAATTTTTTGTGAACGTAGAGATTCTTTTTAAAAAAATTCAATTTTTTAGAAATATGTCGACAGTTGACTTCCTCTATATATGAATATAATTTTTATTTAAAACAAACACAAATCCTTATTTATTATGTAGCTTAAACAGCTCATAATATGTTCATTTTTAACAAAATTGTTGGAACTATTTTAGAAAAATATCAATTTTCAGAAATATGTCATAAGTAAAACAGCACATCAATTGCTATTTATCATGTTAAATGCTGTCCAGGTATCCAATATGAGTAGCTAAAAAAATAGAATTTTCAATTAAAATCACTAATTGTTTTTAAGGTGTTTAAAACATTTAAATATCAAATTTAAATACAATCCATCACACGTTTTCAGTTCTTGAACCGGGTAGACCGACATTAAAACATACAGAAAGGTACGGCCAACTTTTTGGAATTCGTGGGCATTCAAGCGCCATCAAAATCTTGAGTACGGATATGTTCACGATTAAAATAATATTATCTCGATATGAGAATGTAAAATTATTTTCAAATGCCCACGTTTAGTGGAACCTTAGATGGTTTTAATGCAATGTTATGTAAAAAAAATTGTTTTATTATTTCTATAAAAATACGCATCTTCAAATACTAGCTTCATAAAATAATATGTTAATATCCTCATTAATATCAATGTAGGAGGAAGAGAACAGTTAAATATGTCTATAATAAATAATAAAATAAAATTGGATATTTTTTTACCTGATAGCATGATACAGGTGAAAATGGCAAGTGGAGTGAGAAGTGCTCCCAGATCAGCCATCATCTCTTCCGAAAGTGGTAATTACTATCCCAGAAGTGTGTTCAGCCTTCTTACCCTCATTAGGCGTCGTACCAAGGTTAGTAGGAACGCCCTACTTACCACCTCGTTCGAAGGAAACGTCAAAAAAAAACCGCCACCCCAACATCAAACATTCCGGCCGACCGACGCCGCACATATTAAGTTTCCCTTGTCCGGTCCGTTATTATTTAGTAGATGGAGCAATACAACAGAGGCACACATACACACACAAAACACACACGCTTGTGTCCCATACGATGGGGTTTACATATTACGTAGTTCGCAATATACGGAGACAGGTTCTATTATTTACAACCACACGACATCAACCTCTATTACAGTATGCAAATGTATGTAAATGACAACAGCGACACTGAGAGTTTTGAATGAGCTAGTAGTCTCTCTCTTGCTTTGGTAGTGATTTTTGACAGGGACACTCTTTTTTTTATGTCTATCCTTCTCTTATCTCTCGAAAAACCTTCACGCAATCAAAAAAACAAACATGACTGTAGCAGTGTAAAAAACTAACGTAAAACAACAATGTGTATTTTCATTTAGACTAACAGCTCAAAGAGTTTATTCATTGACACAATCGTTGGACTAAGGATCAGTTTATTGAAAATATATATTATACTTATACTACAACGGAGTGAACACGATTTCTAAAGTGTGTGTTTTTTTAACAATGTTATCGAAATGACTACTACTACTACTAATATCTTTAGAACCCTATTTTGAGTAATTGTTTGACTCAGAGTTTACGTACTTAAGCGTCCATAACAATGGGATGTTCTCTCGCCGAATACATCCCCACAGCACATTGCTAATAATTAATTTAAAATGACATGAGTGAATGACACTCCTACGTACATCATCAAACATTGGTGTGCCCTATTCGACTAGTACAAGATGAAAACACGTTCAACAAGACCTCCCTGGTGACTTGACTCCCAGAAAAACTAATAACCATTTATATTTCTGCTGGTAAAGTGTAGTTTGGTAAAAAAAAAAAGTATCATTACAGTATTGAATCTTGTGTTATTTCTTCTGAAAGTAAATATTTGCAAACACTCACTGTTTCTTGGCCATAATTTCATTACTTCCTAGAAACATAGGTTAAAAATTTGCTCTCAAAATCCCCCCACTCCCCCCCAAAAAAACACTTATATGCGTTACAATGTATATATTCCAGTGTAAAAACCAATTCCCGTGTAATTGTTTTTTTCGAGTTCGACACAAGAAACGTTAACACACACGTTCTCACATATTAACAATACACTTTTTATATGTATATATACACGCTACATCCAAGTTTTGGCGTTCCCGTGGCTACGTTAAACGTTAACCTTTAAATAATAAAAAAAAGTCAACGAGAGTTTAACACTTAAAAAGAATGTCATAACGTCACAATGTTGTAGAAAGTTTGTTTTTTATTTGCGTTAAAAGAAGGAAACAAAACACGCACTATTATCGTTGAGTGACTTGATTATGAGGAAGCCGGTCGTATGGGGGAAAAGAGGTGTGAGCACCTAGGCCGAGTGAGGCGTGGAGGATGTTTCGTTCGTTCCGTCAGTCCGGCGATGTTCGGGTCGTCCCGGGCATGGCGAGAAGCGATCCGGAGACTCTGTTTTCAGGCAGAGGTGGGAGGGGGATACGGCTCAAGGCAGGCGAGGCTCCCCTGTTGTGACGCGCTTGCGCACTAGAGACCGCGCCGCTCAATACGCCTGCCGCTCGCCCCCAGTAGCTCTCTCTAACTGTGCAACGGCACACACAGACGGATCCGGCACCCCCAGTCCCCGGTTCTATACTTTCTACCCCATCACAAACACATTCCATGAGCTTGTTGACAACATTTTAACCATCACTACAAATTCTGCTTTGCCACAACACATCAACTTTATTTGTAAAGCCAGTTATTGTTTAGTTCTAAGAATTATTCACACGTTTATGAATGAATGAGCTTTTAAATTTAATTTCTAGTTTATTTTATTGTTTATGAATCAACTTATGTTATAACACAGCACAAACCAATTTAATTATAGAACAACTCGAATCGGTGGTTATATGGTTTAACTCTTGTATTTGACTGGATTTTCGGTAGTGAAGAGATCGGGATTCGAATCCAAGTTGTTTGTAGTGATGCTGGTTTTCTCTAAATGGCCTACTACTCTCATTCCACGTTAATGGAGGGTATATTTCCTCTAAAATTCTACCTTCCTCATCTTTTTTTTCTAGAACCGCATCTTAATACCTGTTCGGTTTGTACGCATATGTACTCATTACGTTAATGAGCTAGGGATGAAGGTTTAATTTAGAGGAAGTGTACCGACATTCACGTGGAAGGAGAGTGGAAAACTATTTTGGATAAACCAACCTTTGTAAACCTGACAGGGATTTGAACCCCAATCTCCCCTCATAGGCAATTTAGTATATTTTTAGAGTAGCACCTTAGACCATGCGTGCGGCCATCGAAGCAGGTCTCATCCCTATTCAACTAACGTAATTAATGTATGCATATTGCCTGAACGGGTACTGAAGATGCGCTGGAAAAAAAATTATAGATCAGTTACATTTTCCAAAGCTATTCATTCAACACCGGTAAAGAAATAAATACCTTTATCAGCAATCATAAATTGTGTGATCAAATCCATGACTCGGTAGACAGTAGCGCCACCGGATGAGCTAAAATGCCGGCAGATGAAATTTGAACAGTTTGGGTGTGATGGTAGCGACAACTGTTCGGGACGTTTTCCTCCCCACTAAATTTGTTCATCTCCCATCCTTCCGTTGTCATCCAAAATGTTGTTAGAAGAAAATAAAAAAAATGACGCAGATGTCCCGAATGACTCCACGCGTCGTGTGAAGTTCCTTGACAAAACGTGGTAGCATCTTCGCAGACAACACGACCCTTCACTCCCCCCCCCAC
>CABFOW010003007.1:0-15602 GCA_902141385.1 Timema californicum
AATCAGACTTTTTATTTGTGGTGCTTGTTTAAGAAATGTCTGAATGGCTACCATTCAGAATGGATACAATTCAGTCGTCTCCAAACTGCAAAATACTTTACTAGTATATAAATATTTTTAGTTTGTGTCCGGTGCAGGAATAGTCAGTACGCATGCACAGTTCTAATATTAAAGTGTGTGTGCAGGTTCAGTCATAGTCGCAGATAAACGTTGATAGCGCTTAGCGAAGGGACAGCCGCTACTAACTATAGCTATAACGCGACAGAAGTGAGTTCTTTAAAGAAAATAAGTTCAACCATAATTGAAAAAACATTTCTGAAAATATCCGCGCTAATCTATATATTTACAAAATTCTACTTGGGTACCCGAAGCTTACAAACGATATCATGGAGCCTTGCATAAGATACCTGACTAATGTAATTGTGTTAAATAATAACTAACATTTTGATTTTTGGCTGGAAGTAAGTTCTCAACAGGATAACTCTATAGAGGAGAGTACTTGGTTTAATATTAGTTGTGAATTTGGCTACCCAGGTTTACAAATCATTTGCTCTCAGTGGCGTAACTATAATGAAGATGGCAAGCCACTTGACCTGGCCACCAAATTCATTTGAAATATTTTAACAAATTAGGTTTCATTTTTTTAAGCAATAAAAGTGTGTTTTGTTTTATATTATTTTGAAACAAGTATTATAACGGGTAGCCAATTTGAATACCAATATAATAATTAAGCCAAATTTTTAAGAACAGTTTTCAATAGGCACAATTTTTGTATTTGCTCTGGGTGCCATAACCCCCCTCTCCCCTTCCCTCTATCAACCATAGCTACACCTCTGCTTGCCCTACTAGCCAAACGGTCCAAGGTGACAAGTTCACAATATTTTATCTTACTGATTACGAGGAGGTCAACGTTCAAATATCGGCTGGAAACAATTCAGTGTTTCTATCCCTTCTTCACGTTAACGAGGGTGAATTTTCTCTAATCTGACCTTGTATGATAAGTCATTATTAGACTTGGTGTTGAATTTTAAACAACCCAAATCGTCTGGTAATGTAAATATCACATATTATCTAATAGATGTTACGTACCTACTTACTTAATAGCATTAGGAACTCGAAAGTTCATTACCACACTCAAAAAAGTAGGCCATCTATCCCTATCTCAAGCTAATTCCATCCAGTCCACCTCATTACACCCTATCTCTCTTAGGTCCCTTTTAATGTTAGCCTCCCATCTGCGTCTAGGTCTTAACCATTGGTCTCTTCCTACTGGGTGTTCCATTCAATACCTTGAACGCGGCTCTAGATACTTCCATTCACGCTTCCCACCATAACCTGCGAGATTTTATAGCACTAACAATGTCTGGTGGCGAGTACAGGGCGTGCAGCTCATCATTATGTAGTCTCCTCCAATCCCCACTATCTTCAACCAGTTGTGTACCAAATATCTTCTAAGCATCTTGTTTTTGATCATCCTATATTTATTTTCGTCATTTAAGGTAAGAGGCCATGTTTCGCACCCACACAGAATAACCGGTAAAATTATGGCTTTGAATGTTCAGAGTTTTGCATTTCTTGACATCAGACGAGACAACAACAACTGACCGAGTATTAACAAGCATTTCCTGACTGTATTCTCATGCTAATTTTCAATCTAATATTGTTATCGTTAGTTGAAATTGTTGTTAAATAGATTTTATTAATATTAATTCGATTACATAACAATGGGATGTAATTAAAGTGGGATGGTAGGGAGTATAAGTTAAGAACCAGCATTTTTCTGAGTTTTTATAGTAAAAAAGTTTTTCTGCAAAATAAATCAAACATTTCGCCAGTAGATATATAAATTATTATTTTTATTTATTTTTTCAAATATTAATCTCAACAGTTCTTGAATATCTTTCAAAGGTGTCCTAAAACTTGTTGAAAAATTTTACTCTTCGTTTAGAAAGTTTATCATCAAATGCTAATATGCGACCTCTTCTCAAGTATATTTCTATTACATCCTAAGGGCTGAGTCTATAAATTTAATTTGAATGACTTAAGTTCACTCCCTACATGTTAAATTATATGCATCTAAAAACTTTTGTAATTCGAATGAACTTTATAGTATCAGCCCTAAATCACTTTAAGAATCTCGAGATTTTTTTAAGCATCGCTTATTACTACCCGTTCGGGTTTTACGATTAAGTACTAATTACACTAATTAGTTAGGAATTGGGAAGGTTAAATTTAGAGGAAGGGAACCCACATTTGTGTGGAGGAAGAGCAGAAAACCATTTTAGATAAAAACACCTCCAGTTCACCCGACCGAGATTTGAACCTCGATCTTCCCATCCTCGGCAGTCTGGCTCAACACGAAACTAGCGCCTTAGCTAACTACGCCACCGAGGTTGGTCAGAAATAAAATTAACAATCTTTTTTTGCCATCAGAGCTGTTCAAATATCTTGGCTAACGTAGTAGAGCTGAGTAAGTGTAAATTAGAAGAAATGTATCCTCATTTGTGAGTAGGGGGAGTGGTAAGCCATTTTTTAAAAGATGCCTTGCTGGGAATCGGTCCTCTATCTTCCCGTCACCAACCGTCTAGTGCAAGAGTGATGCAAGTCAGACTTATAGGCCGCACAATTTTGTGCAAACTGTAGACCTTTTGATGAATCAACACACAGTGCAGCCCGATTATTTTATATTTTTAAATATTGTAGATATTATACACTATTTTATATTATGACACTTAGAAAATTGGTCATTATTCGGGGATATCTAGTAAGTGAAGTTAATTCACCAAATCACTAGGGATCAATTCACTTAATTTGTTAGATTTGTGCGCCAAATAATATGTGAATATGTGAAATATTTGGCAGCACATGACCGTGTGGCACTGACTTTCTCTTATGAAAAGAACAAACGTCCGTGATATCCCGTCAAGGACACGCATTTGTAACCAAATATGAAAGTGACTTGAACACAAGATTTAAAGTATATCATTCACACCCCTCGGTGCCAAGAAAAAAGTCTCTAAATACTGGGGAAACATGGATAATAGATTTTAAAATGGTGACGCTATTTAATTTTACCAAATGTCCCTCCTTAATATTTTCAATTTTAAATGTTGCCCTTATGATCAAACGAGTTTGACACGCCTAGCGTAGATCATTCAACCACCAATAAGAGAGATTCTTTTAAAAATGTAGAATAAAAATTTGTGTCCCATTATAATTGAAATCTAGTAATATTTGTTTAGTTGCATACATGTTAGAGGTGGCATTATAAATCTCTTTTTATAAGGCGCTTATCTACTAAATACGCTAATGGTTTTAGAGATAAGGAGGTTATATGAATATAGGAATAGGATACCCCAAAAGGCCCACTATCTGCTCGCATTGCCGAGCGATCGAAGATGTCTGTTTAAGATCGATCTATTGGGACTAGTTCCTCGTACATATCACCGAAATATCAAGGATTAAAGGGACTAGTTCCTCGTATATGTCACCGAACGATCAAGGATTTTTTTAAGATCCAAGGGACTAGATTCTCGTGTATGTAGTGGAGGCTCGTGTATAGGCACTACGGAACTGCATCACCACCTATTTCCACTTGATATTATCGATAACATTAAATATAATGAGTTATTTTTTCTTTAATTCTTTTTTTTTAGTACAATATATATACCCGCATCGGTGGCGTAGTTGGCTAAATCGCTTGTCGTGTTGGGCTCGACTGCTGAGGACAGGGAGATCGAGGTTTGAATCTCGGTCGGGTGAACTGAGGGTGGCTTATCCTAAATGGTTTTCCACTCTTCCTCCACGCAAATGCGGATTCACTTCCTCTAATTCAACCTTCCCAATTCCTTATCCATTAGAGTAATTAGTACTTAAAGCGTATAACCCGAACGGTTAGTATGACGTGGTGCTAAATATTATTATTATTATTTAGTACAATATATATTCCTTAAGCTTAATGTCAGTACTTCAGTAACCATCCCCCAGTTTATGAAAAAGATACAAAAATATTTGTATGGAACTATGCATTTCACAGTGTCAGTGACGTGATGTTCGACTGTTGTGCGCATGCGCACATAGGAGAAGGGTGGGAAGGAAGGTTGAACTGCCGGGTATAAAGAGCACTGTTGTTCTCGCAGTGCCGGCTCTGGCGTGATGGTGGAAGGAAGGGTTTTTTTTTACTCAGCGTGTGTTGTGGTTAAAAACCTTCTACCATATTCTTGACTGTGATAAAGTGTAGAAGAGTGTAGAATTAAATTATTATTTTGCTTCCAGCTATTAAATTTGATTCATTTTTTTCGGTTCTTTTATTTAACAGAAAGACTAAAAGCACATACAGTACTTTCAATGGAAAAAAATTTCCTCAATTTTCATCCAGAAATCAAAGAGAAAATTATTGAACTTTCTGCGAAATTAAAACAACAATAATAGATTTCATTTTTAAATGAATATATCAAGCTTAAACTGTAACAATTTAAGTTGAAGTAAGTAAAAATGTTTGTTTGTTTTTTGTTAAGATTTTATCAGGTCCCTAAATAAATTTTCTTTTTATACATGTTTTTTTTTCCTTTTACACAATTTTAAAACAAAGGATAAGAATTTTCTGGAGCAGCACCCCCACTAATTTTAGCTATGTGCCGCCACTGTGGTGTATGTCAACGAACGATCAAAGGTGCCTGTTTAAGATCCAAAGGACTAATAATTACATTACATTACATTTCACCAAACGATTGAAGATAACTATATAAAGTCTAAGGGACTAATTACTCGTACATTTCATCGAATGATCAAGGATGCCTGTTTAAGATCTAGGGGACTAGTTCCTCATACATTCCACCGAATGATCAAGGATGTATGTGTAAAATCCAAGGGACTAGTTATTCGTGCCTGTCATTGAATGATCAGGGAGGTTTTTATTATCAGTTTAAAACTAACTTCTAAACATATTAATTTTGAAAATTAAGTTTTCTATTGATTCGCACCCTGTTGCTTTTCGTCTTTTGGTGAATTTATGTAATAGTAATTAATTTAATATAAAATAAAATCAATTAGTATATACAGCCTCGACAGGCCTTAAATGCGTAATTTCAAATATATCAATGGCATAAGGAAAATTGTTCAAAATATTGTCGTGGTAAATGTTTACGAAGTCTTACATGGCTCTTTACATTGCTTCCAAAGGTCAACGACATTGTCATTCTAATAATATTTGTGTTCCTATTTGTGGTGTTCATGGGAATAATAGGAAGAGACTCAGGATCAAGAGTTTACTTTTTTTTTAAAAGTAAAATAGGTGCCTAGTATTCATTCTGATCAATTTGTTTAGGATATACTCGTACTTACATAGTACAAAAATACAAGTAGTAAAACTACCAGAATGAAACTCGGTATTATATTACCTGTTTGTCCTTACAATGTTTCCTAGAACACATTACTATAATCTTAAAATACTTCCTATACTTGTCTGTCCACTGAATACGGTAAGCTTTGATATATGGCAAAACCGTTACACAAAGTAGGTACTTCTCGGAAAGGTTCAGCTTAGGAAGTATTATACGTATAAATAATGCTTGTTCAGCCATAAAAACACCAAATCGTTTACTAGAGAGTCAAAAAAGTATAATAAATATTGTCTCTAAAGTGAACAACAAGCACTAAGCGTTAGACTTACACTCTGGACCAGCCAACATCTCTAACGATTAACTGACAGACTTAATACTCGTCTGTTTGTTCTGTGTCCTTAAGGTCCTTAGTTTGCGGCATGTAAGAGATGGCCTTCACATTAAGAGCACCAGCTACTTTAAAGAAAATATCTTCACACCGTGGTTTTTCTTAAGTTAACGGCGTTTATTGGCTTCAAGACAATTCAAACAATCGTCCATTACATTAAAATTGTATATTTGTACCCTATTAAAAGGTTCTTTGTTTGTGAAAGGTTGGATATGGGTTTATAAATATTTACTTTGTTATTATATCGCTGAAATTTAGTGTGACATGTATTTTAAAATAAAGTAATCTAACCTTATAAAAAACTCCATGGTGCAAGCGAGTTATACCAACCGAGCACCCACCACCACCTTTACCGATGATAGTACCAACCTTGACGGATATAGGGTGCCATTTGGTCAGCATGAGTCCTCCAGCCATTAGTAACAGTTTCCTCACCGGATCTGCTACTTCTTTAATCAAGTGGCTCCTCATTTGTCGTAACGAGGCTGAGTTTGATCCCTTTACAGACCTACTGCTTCACAGATAAATTTTGGAGCACCGGGGACCTCTGGATTTGCGGCCAGAAACTCTTACCACTAGACCACAAATGTGATAGATCTAGCCTTATATTAATTAACCTAGCCTTGTATTATAAACAAAAAAAATCAAACATAAAATATAAGGTTTTTATTCCTACAAGTACAATAGACCTCGCTCCATCCATGTTCTTATTGTTACTACAATATTAGCATCTATCTTTGGAGTTCAAGTTGAAAATAATATCTCTTGTAATTTCTCTTTGGATTTTAAGTCGATATTATTTTTCTTTGGGGATTAACTAAAACAGAAAACCATTTAATGGTATGTTCAATATTACATTATATTGTTTTTCAAAAATGTGTTATAGGTACTCGATCTCGATGGCGTAGATTTATAAATCCAAATCCTTGGGATGAGCCATTAAATTTAAAAAAAATTCAGTGACTTACATTTTGAAAAAATAGTCAGATTGAAAATAAATGTACATACATCTTGGCCTATGCTCAAAGAATGTCCCCAAAAATTTTTTGTTAAAATTGGTCGAAGGATTTGACAGTTACCTAAAAAACAAACAAATATACATATATATTTTTGAGTGGTCACCATCTTGAAATGGACAATGTTTGAGTGGCCACCATCTTTAAATGGATAACCATATCGAAACTGCGTTGTTCGGAATAGGTTCAAAGAATGTTCATGCAAAATTTCGCTAGAATTGGTTTGAGAATTTTACAATTATCACAGAACAGACAAGGCAGACAAATGAATTGACCAATGGTCAAGTTAATATGGTTCCTCACTTTGATTGGTAACTAAGATGGGTCCTTATTAAATTTAATGAGCTTTATGGACCGGTAAATCCAAGTTGCATCAAGGAAATTTTGGAGGGATTATTAGGAATTTAAGGTGTATACCGTGTAGTGTCCTACGACCACTAGACCGACCGGAGAGAGAGAGAGAGATAGAGAGAGAGGAACCGAATTTCATCCTGCTGCCTATATAACGCAATTATTAGAACCACCAATTAATTAAGCTCTTTACAATAATAATTTGACAAACATTCATTCTCTATTTGAATTCTGTCTGCTATTTAACCACTAAACTAAGTTAGGTTAGGCTAGGTTATTTTATGTAACATTACACTATATTAATGAATGAATTATAATTGTGTGTATCATTATGAGCATAAGCCTTTCAATATTATTTTATTTCCTAGACTTAATTCTTTTGAGGGATCTCAAGGAGCATTAAAGTTTATATGTTCCTTCCTTCAAACCTAACTCTGGTAGAAGTAAAATTGTATCCGTCCCCTCTACGAGAAGCAATTCTCTCAACGTTTGGAGCTTGGGACTCAGCTCGACACGGCCCTTATGAACTGTGCGTACGTCTGTGACACGTCTGACCTCTTTGGTAGGTGTTCCCCGCAGTCGATTGTTGTGGTCCCGAGCCATAAATGTTTATTTCAAATGCACTCCGTAGAAGTTGGAACAACTTTAACTTTCTAAGGACCTTCTTTATGGACGGCGTTGAGGAAATACTAAATAGTATACAAATGAATTATCATTTATAAGCAAATCCAAATAAGAACAATTCCTAGAAAACCTCACTAAATATATATTATAATTATCTACTTTAATTAAATAAAAATAAATTTACGAAAATTTATTGAGTTTACTTAAACTAATGCATTTACCACAAACTAATATAACATCGCATGATTAAGGGTGCGGAACGTGTGTACAGAATTAAAATATATACGCTACGCAATTATGAGGATTGGAGCTTTCGAAGATGTAGATTAAGCCTAATTTTTACTAGCGTGGATTGGAAAATGCCTCTTAACTGAACTAATGTCCCATTCTGGTCGATTATGCCATAACAAATTAAAACTTGTTTAAAGAAGAAAAAAATTCCTCCACACTAGAAGATGTTTGGAGTAATATAATAACAAATAAGAATTCTGATGACTATTGTCAGCATGTTTACGTCACCTACAACCACCAACGGACCCAGATCTATTGCCGTCCGTCTGCCGGCTTTTGACAAGCTGGGGCTACATTCGGAGGCTGGTTTTGACTCATATCGGGTATGATTAGAGATCTATCCTTGCCTAAAGATATGCATACACCTATCAGTGAATTTTTGACTACGTGTTGGTTGCGTCCGTGTGTGTTCGCACCCTGGGTGAAAAATAACCGAGTGTGTTTGCCCTCATTTTATATTCAAATCCTTCTTATTGTTATAATGAAGGTACATATTTAAATTTACAAAATTTGTATATACTATTTCTTTTCAAAAAAATATATTTTATGTTTTATTTTCCCTATGGCAGAATAGATATATCAGGTCAATTACTAACTTAACCTAACCTAACCCAGCCTACCCACATTCCTTTATACTAGTAGTTGTGAAACAAGTCATATCAAAAAATAAACATTGTATATGTCATTTTAATGACTTCCAATTTGTTCGAAAAATCACGGTTTATTAACAGTATCAGTTAGTACGATGTTTAGACACAGAGTTAATAAAGATGTGAATTCAAGAGAGAGTGCACTGGGGGAAATTATAAATTGACTTAATATTCCGAAATATGGCACAAGCGAAATAAAATTAAATTGAAGGAATATCAAAAGTAAAATTTTGTTAAGGGCAAAAGAAGCTTAAACATTCAGCTTCTTTGAAAATAGGGCATAAAAACTAAAATGATGCTCATCCTCTTTAGGGAAACTATCCTAAGACACCTTGATTTTGAAACATGAGTGATGCCCTAGATATAAATGTTTAAAAATGAGCCTATATAGTGGCCTGTTTTTAGGATAGTTATTGCTTTGCAGCTTTAAAGTGTTTCAAAAGCTTTGCATTTAACTTGTTCTTACAAGTGGGTTGAGTTTTGATTTAGTTCAATTCTAGCAAGGGGTTGATATTCACTGTGTTTTTCCTGTCATCTCTCCAAATTTAAAAAAGAAATTCAGATTCATTACTGTTTCCTGCCCATGGTCTAGGTTAGGTTTTATTCAAGTCATATATTTCCCACTACTGGCTTGCTAAGCCTGTCTTAGCTTCATATGCCTGATAATCTAACTTAAGAGTAGGACAGGCACAGCATCCAGTTTCCGGCCATTAATTCATCACTGTGATCTGGTAAACCCACATTTCACAAGTGATAAATTTTTCGGCCATGCCGGAAATCGAACCTGGGACCCTTAACTAACTAGACAGACATGCTACCGACTGAGCCAAGGTGTTGAATTCTCCAATCTAATTCATTTAAATAACGTTTTATGCTAAGGTATCTCTTTAGCTTTATCCTTTTATACAAAAAAAATGTAATATGCACTTTATGAACATATTGATTATATCTGATAATTCACCAATCATAAACTTTCGACCATGCCGGGAAATGAATTCAACGCCTTTAGTTCAGGAATAAGTCACAAACAGCTGCTCTGTTAAGATATTCCATGGAATGACTTTGATTGGTAGTTCTTGAAATCGTTTGCTTGTGAGATGGAGATAGTTTCTGAATGTACCAAGATTGTTGCGATGTGCTTCCGGGAACACTTGCGCCTAGTTGCGGCTACATAAGCACAGCTTATTTGGGGCATGCACAGCCATGCGTCATATCGCATGAAAAAAAAGGCATAATCTAATCGCCCTTACGAAAATCAGTGTGTGAACATTGGATACGTGTTTTAGGTTTAGTCAAAACCCATAGATTAGTTAAATAGTGATAAGGTACTCTATTATTATTATTATTATTATTAGCAACGCGTCTTACTACCCGTTCGGGTTATACGCACTTACGCTAATGTGTAATGGTAGGGTGATTGTGAGATGAAAATGAAGGACCTACAGCTTAACGTGGAATCCGAACCACGGTGGAGACCTGGCATTCCTCACATTCACAAGATGTCTTGTCAGAGGTGAAGGAAGGGTTTGGTAATCATATAAATCTTTGCCGGGACCTGGGATTGAACCCCGGCCGCCAGCATAGAAGTCTGACACCTTACCCCTGGACCACCAGGTCACCGATAAGGTACTCACTATGATAATTATATAGTAGTCATTTAATAGGGAAAAAACTTTTAGAAAATACAAACACACTTTCAACAGTCTACAGTCAACAATAATAATATTTGACCATATTAATACTATTATTAAATAGGTATTAATATATTTCATTATATAATAAACTACCATTTAGAAATGGAAGCTGCATATCATATGGCTTCGCCTTTAAATATAATAAAATAGATTAGATTGGTTTCAAAACTTCCATATACGTCCATTCTTATCTAAAGCACACAATATTTATCAAATATACCTATTCATGAACAAATTGGCGCATTTATCTTAACAATACTGCACTGATGGGCCAGTGAGCTAAGGCAATCAACCTCGTCTGATATGGTTGACCTGGACGAGGTCGCTGGAGCTCGAATCCAGCTTGGGTCTGCTGAGGATACTTATTCTTTACCAGGAAAATACTGCTATATTTACTCCCAAACATACCCCCCAACTCCGCAAGTCCTATCCCGGACACACGATGCACAAAATAACTTGGGAAACATAGTGAAAATATAGATTTTAAAGTAGTCAACAAGAGTTTTTGAGAGATAGTATGAGAACAATCTTTGTTTGAAAAACAAACTCAGGTGTAGCTCGTCATTAATTTTTAAGCTCTGGATATAATAATTACTCAATCCAGGAGGAATTTGTACAAAGAATGGTGTTGACAGGTCGTACGTAGCAAAACCATTTAAGAACGTGTCTAGGAGAGAATTAATTATTTATTATGAACACCGACGTGATAACCTCTTGTAAACTAAAATAATATACAGTTATGGTATAAATACTTCATATGCAACCTCAAATAGACAATGAGGAACATATTTTTATTCCATTAACATATCTAAGTGATAAGCATGATTTCTAAGGTAAGGTAAATCGTTACGTTTAAAGCTTTAATGCCCTACTTACATACAAATGATTATTTATTATACGAAAACAATGGTTTGAATAAAATCTAACCAACTCTAGATTCAAATATATTAGCATGATATAAATTAATTTGATATTCACTTAAAATTGCCTCTATTAATCTTGACCTACTTTAAATTATTCATCTCAATATAAATGTTTCTAACATAATCATCTTTTTAAGACCTTATTACTCTTGACTAAACACAACCATTATTAACTTTCTTCAACAATAAATGACTTAATCTAAATTTATCTTTAATTGTTAAAATGATTTGCCTTATTTTATCAATCAAATTAAAACATGGTTCTACTAATATATTTGTATTATATTTCTAAGACTTCATATTTTATAATTCTTTATTTTAATAAGTATATAATTTAAAAGTATTAAAAAAAAAATAAGGGATCTAAAAATATTAATAAATGTTTGGTAATTTTTAAATTTTGAGAACTATAATTATATAGCCTATTTAATGTGAAAAAAAAAGTTCAAGTACCGATCGTCAAAACATTGTTTGTTTGGTTAGTAACTTGTTATCTATTTCAAAGTGATAACCTATCCGTGGTCACGCATTAAAGCCAATATTAAGTACAGTTCACTATAAAAAGTAGATTGAAACCTTAAAACTACTTAGTTATAAAATAAATATTTACTTACCTCAAAATTGGTACAAATTTGTATTAATAAGCCTCTCAAATACTTCACAATCAATTCAAATAAAAAATATTAACACTACTATGAGTGTAAATGAGTTGAAAAGGTATTTTAAGTGTGTTTACGTAATTTTATCTTTATTTATTTCAAGCTTTAAAGTATATGATTTATTTAGATTTAAAATGTGTAGATCATTTAAACTTGAATTTTGTATTTTAAGGTCTTGGCACTCGCAGCCTTGCTGGTTTCTTCCAGCTCAGCTCAATGTGGAGCTATCTATGGAGCTGGTCTTCGACAAATGTGGGGCGGTTATCCTGGAATTTATAGTGATTTAAGCGCTGTCGCTGCGGCCACCAGTTCTGATTCCCCAGGAGGAGCAACCGCTTCTACTTCTGGTGCATCGGGTGCAGGATTAATCCCATATGGAGGAGTATATAACGTATATAGTGGAGGTCTGATTGGTAGTTACCCACGAATCCATGGTGACTATAGAGTTGTTGCAGCTGCGGACACGAGTGCTGCTTTTTCAGGTGGAGATACTTCTTCTGCTGCTTCTTCTGGAGCATCTGGCGTTAACGGGAGAGGTTACGGTCTTGGTCTAAGATATGGTGGATATTGTGGTGGTGGGCTTATCAGAGACTACCCTGGAATCTGCGGCGACACCAGAGCTACTTCAACTGCCGCTGCTGAAAGTGGTTCTTCTTCATACGTAGATGCCTCTTCCTCCACAGCTGCAGCTTCTGGAGCACCTTCTTCAGGAATAATCCCTTATAAAAGAATATACTATGGAATATGTGGTGGTGGAGCTATTGGCGGTTACCCTGGAATCTATGGCGACTCTAACACTGCTGCAGCCACCAGTTCTGCTTCCTCAGAAGGAGCCGCCTCTTCTGCTTCTGGTGCATCTGACGCAGGATTAATCCCGTATGGAGGAATTTATGGAGTATATGGTAATAGACTGATTGGTGGCTACCCTGGAATTTATGGTGACTCTAGCGCTACTGCAGCTGCGGCCACAGGTGCTGCTTCTTCAGGTGTATATGACTCTACTGCTGCTGCAGCAGCTTCTGAAGCATCTTCTTCAGGAGTAGCCCCCTATGGAAGACTATATGGAATCTATGGTGGTGGACTGATTGGTGGTTACCCTGTAATCTATGGTGACTCTGGTGCCACTAGTGCCACCGCAAATTCTGCTTCTTCATGTGGAGCATCTGGCATTTATGGAGTCGGATACAATTCTGGTCTAAGATATTGTGGACTCTTTGGGGGTGGACTGATCGGCGGCTACCCTAGAATCTATGGTGATTCAAATGTCGCTACTGCTAATGCCGCTACTGCTACTGCCGCTAATGCTGCTTCTTTAGGTAGAGCATCTGGCATTTATGGAAGTGGATACAATCCTGGTCTAAGATATGGTGGACTCTATGGTAGTAAACTGATTTATGGCTGCCCTGGAATTTATGGTGACTCTAGCGCTGCTGCTACTGCAGCTGCAAGTGCTGCTTCTTCGAGTGAAGAAGCCTCTTCTGATACAACTGCTGCTAAATCTGAAGCAGAATTCAGTGCTTCTGGAGGAGTATACGGTCTTGGTCTAGGATGTGGTGAACTTTATGGTGGAGGACTCATCGGTAGTGGTCTTATTGGTGGTTACCCTAATATATGGAGTGTAAATGGTGACTCTAGCACTGCCGCGGTCGCCACAAGTGCTGCTTCTTCGGGCGAGAGTGCATCTTCTGCTGCTGCTTCTGCAGAATCTTAATTAGTATTGGGCATCTAACGCTGTGGCCACAGGTAATACTTCTTAAATAGAAGCCGACTCTTCTATTGCAGCATTAGCTGGAGCATCTGGAATTTATTGAGGGATAAACCGAATAGTATATCAAAAAGGATGATTTTGGACGGAAGAACATTATCTGGTATGCCTAGTTATTGAAGTTAAATTTTTCCTTTAATATACTCATTCATAAAGTCACATTATCTGCAGATGTCACTTTAGATTGATATTATCATTACCTATAAAATAGCACAAATAATATTATAAAATGCTATCAATATTAGCCTCAAAGTAATATTATGTTAGAATTGTCTAAACTGGTCGGCTAACTCAAATCAAGGTATAATTACTAGAACATGAATTTAAAGTGTACAATTATTTAATGTGACAATTATGACTTAAAATTAACAATGTTTTGTATAAAATAAGAATTGTATTAATTATTTTACTTGTTTTAATATACCTTGCAACGTGTTGAGAACATTTACAATATTATTTTTCGCATAAATAATATTATTTATCATAAAAATCTAACTCATATGTATGTTTTTAGACATCTTGTATAAATATACATATATATACAATAGCACAATAGTACCAGTTGCTCTCCATAGTTACCATAGTTACTATCTCGCAGATTATGGTGGGAAGGACATTCAGCGCGAATAGAAGAATCTAGAACTTTATTAAGGATATTTACTTGTAAGCCTGATGGAAAAGTGACCATTGCCAAAGCCTAGACGAAGATTATAGGATAATAGAACCTAAAGATATATGATATAATGAGGTGGGCTGAATATAACTAGATATATGTAGGGATACGTCAAGCACGTACTTTTGTAAGTGCAACAATGAACTTTGGAGTTCTTATGCCTTAGACTAACTAAGTAAATATGTATATATTGTTAATAATACAATTATTCAATTTTGTAATTATCTTAATAATGTATATGCCTAGTTGTTTAAAAATAAAATTTAAATACGATTTTACTCTTGTATATTTATTTGATATTAATACCTTGTCACTCGGACATGGTTGGAGGGTTATAATATATTTAATCAATCTCCTGTAAACAATTAACAATTTAAAACCAATAATATTAATTGAAGTTGTAGTCAATCAATGCTTCAATTAATCGTCCAAGCTTATGTTAAAATAACAAGCTATAACTGTACTTCTACGTTATCAAAACTCTGGCCAAATGAATAAAATGCTATATCTTTCGTTATGTATTGTAAAACCCTGCTCAAAAAATGCAAAGTTATCTCCGTCCTTTTATGTTATCAAATCTCCTGTCCACTAATACCAAGATATCTCCACCATTGCATACTATCAATTCTCCAGTCCACTAATACAAAGCTATTTCCACCATTCTATGCTATAAATTCCTCAGTCCACTAATACAAAGCTATCTACACCACTATATGCTATCAATTCTCCATTCTACTAATATAAAGCTATCTCCACCACTATATGCTATAAATTCTCCAGTCTACTAATACAAAGCTATTTCCACCTTTCTATGCTATAAATTCCTCAGTCCACTAATTCAAAGCTATCTCCACAATTCTATGTTATCAAATCTTTCTTCCACTATTCCAAAGCTTCATCTGTAGTTTTTGTGCCAACTACTTTTGTAGGTAAAAATGGGGGGGAATTGGTGAAACTTCTAGGACATGATTATTGGGTACCATGGAAAACAAAAATAGGTGATAGCCATCTGGGAGGAGGTAGATATCCAATATGGTGGCAATTAAAAATGGCAGCCAGAGTAAAATATTTAAAGCTTAATATCACAAGAACTGCTGCTCCAATTTTGGTTGTGGTTTTTTTTTAATGAAAGGTATTTTCTATATCTTACTTTTTGGATTTATTATTTTTCATGTACCTCTTTTTATTTTGTCATAAAATTAGGGAAATCTTTTTTTTTTTTTTTT
>CABFOW010003007.1:17468-69484 GCA_902141385.1 Timema californicum
TATATATATATATATATTTAAACTTTTCTAACACTAAAGGTAAATTATTGTGACCGTAAAATAATTAAACCCGAAATTTTGATGCATATCGACGTCTCATGACTCGCTAAGCCCTAAAAAGTGGTTTTTGCAATGCCGTCTGTCTGTGTATCTGTTTAACCCTAAAATTAAGAGTTTTTAAATAAAAAGTGAAAAGATAAAAAATCTATTTCCTCAAAATCAGCTCTAATGATTTAGATTAAAACTCGTATCAAGGCGTTAATTAAGATTATAAATAAACTGGCTATTTTAATGTTTTCAATGAAAATAAATTTTAGGGTACCATCCAGAAGCGGAAATCTCTGCATCTCCGCAACTATTTGACATACTAAATAATTTATCATTGCAAAATTATAGTACTATTAAAAATAAAATCTTTTATATGAAATATATTCTTATAAAACCAATCGTTTCTGAAATATTGGCAAATATAAGTATTAATACAATTTTGTGATGTTTAGTTGTAAAGAAAAACTACTCAAGTTTTAACTCTATATTTATCTAATACCATAGAGTAAGAAATAAGTAACTCAAAAAGTGTGTGTTCTCTTTATTTCAACCTCTTAGGGGAAATATTTGTACAGCAAAGATCTATCTCTATCATTTTAAATTCAATAGTCAATATTTACCTATTTTATTGGTCAAAATATAGAAATGAGGGATTTAATATCAGTGAAATAACCAAAGGATGTGCAACCTTTAGTAAAATGTTGAAAATTTTAAACCGGAAGTCAACATTTTAATACGAAGTGTTGATCCACGGGGACACAATATCAATATATTTACTTTCTCGTTTCGTTACCTTACAGGTAGAGCAAGTGATCATCAAAAAAATCAAACTCAAGATTTTGATAATTGTGACAATTCATGATCTTCCGAAAACGAAAAAGTTGTTTTCGCGATGCCATCTGTGTGTCCATCTGTTTATCAGTCTGTACCTTGGGCTGGAGCCGAATTTTTTCATAGGGTTACCCTGAAGAATATTTGGAACTGGATATCCGACCCTAAAATTAAGAATAGTTTATTTCAGAGAGTCTAACTGGATCAGGAACTGGAACCGATAACCGATTATGACGATTTTGATTAAAATTCATATATAGGCGTTGATTAAGATTATAAACAACATTGATCTTTTTCATTTTACCATGAAAATGACTTTCAGGTTTCCTTAGAGAAACAAAAATTTCTATATCTCCGCAACTATTTGAGATACTAAATAACATAACATTGTACAATTTTAGTCCTACTAAAAAAAAAAAAAATTTATTGAAATATATTTTTATAAAACCTATAGTTTCTGAGATATCGGCAAATATATTAATACAATTCTGTGATCTTTAGTTGTGAAGGGATACCTAAGTTCAAATGCAATAATTCTCTAAAGCCATAGAGTAAGCAGCAAATAAATAAGTCACTCAAAAAGTTGATGTTGTTTTTCCTTTAACCTCTTAAGGTAAATGTTTGTACACCAAAGAGGTGGATCCAGGATGTTCATGGAAGGGGGAGGGACGTGGGTGCACCCATCGTAATTGAGTCAGCGAGCGGGGGGCACCTCAATAAATTTTTACATAAAAATATTTCAAATGTTGAGAGTAAATGTATAAATAATTTTTCAGTATAACGCTAAACTTGGCAATAATCCTCTAATGAAAGGTATAACACGAAATTTGCTATTAGTATTGATATTTATTAGACGCAAATAATAAGAATATCAACAAATAGTGATTATTAAGAGGGAAACAAGTTTAAACATTATAACAATTATTATATAAATAGCTTTTTTTTTAGCTATTCGATCAATTAGACAATATTAATATTAATTAAACATATTTATTTATTTTTTATCATTGAAATAGTAATAGTAAAAATGATCAAATAAATTTAAACCTAAACATGGTTTGTGAAGCAAGGTGATATGCATGAAATTTAAATATGGGTAGTTTCATTAATGCCTATTTTCACAATTTAAAAATTAATGTGATGGTTTTAAGCATTGATAATAATTACCGTGTGTTAATCATTTAATAATATCACCAAGAACAATTTAAAAAATGATATTTGGTTAGTGTGATAGTATTACGGGACAATAAAACGAGTAGTTATTTTAACATTGATTTAATTTTTATAATTTCTTAAAGAGGGCGCGCACATCCCATGCCCTCCTTCTGGATCCACCTCTGGTACAGCTATGGTCTATCTTTCTCATATATTGATTCAATAGTCAACAATTAACTATTTTATTGATCAAAATGTATAAAAAATAAACTTAACAGCAATGTAATAACCATCATATTTCATCCCCTTATTAAATGCCAAGAATTTTAAACATAAGTCAATATTTTAATATGAATTGTCCCTTGGAGAGCCAATATAGATTTTTTTTATTGGTCCAAATGCAAAAATAAAGATTTTAATTCTTTAGAGATAAAATTATAAAATTTAAAACCGTGAGTCAAAAAATATTTTTCTTATGCATAGCACAATTTGTTCTCGGGTTTGTTAGGGTATATTATATTACGAATTTTGAGTAAATATTTACATTTTTAAACACTAGAGGGAGAAAGTCCGTGTGGAGTTTCGTACAATTAATTATTTTCTCTATGGCTCATATTTAGAATTTATGAGAGCTACTGGTCCATACAAATCTGCTGCAACTCTTGATATTAAGTATTACAAAGTTTAAAATATGTACGAGCTCGCATGTGAAAATAAAGGATTCAAGTTTGGAGCCTTTACACTAATACACAATATTAAAACATTGACTATTCATAACTTTGGATTTATTATTGAGTTGTATTCGAATATTAATCTGGTTCTCCGATTATATCTCAATCTTCCCGTTTCTACTGCTTCATATGAGAACTTAAAGCTTAAATTATTTAGAACTTATTTAAGGTTGACTATCGGCCAGTAGACTTTGGTGGTTTTGGGGGTAAAGTGCTCACTTCAGGGTCCGATGTTAAGGGTTTCAAATCCAGATTGGGTCAACACCTTTTTTCTTTCTCGATGAAAACCCGTAGCACAATTTCCTTTTGAGGTAAAGTAAAACTCTAGGTCCCATATCAATTTTGGTATGTAAAATAATGCTAGAATATAGGTGAAAGTACCTTTCCCGGTAAAATTGGTAGACTCTTTCATTCTCGCTCATAAAATATAACGCCAGTGTAGAACGTGCATGGCAAAAACCTCAAGTAAATATTATAAAAATATCACATAAGAACGATTATCTAATCCTTTCATAATTTCGATTAAATATAATATAGTTAAAGATATCAATTAGTAAATGTAATCAATTAATTTGCTATATTATTATTATTATTATTATTATTAGCACCACGTCTTACTATCCGTTGGGGTTATACGCACTTACGCTAATGTGTAATGGTAGGGTGATTGTGAGATGAAATGAAGGACCTACAGTTTAACGTGGAATCCGAACCACGGTGGAGGCCTGGCATTCCCCACATTCACAAGATGTCTTGTCAGAGGTGAAGGAAGGGTTTGGTAATCAGATAAATCTTTGCCGGGACCGAGGATTGAACCCCGGCCGCCAGCACAGAAGTCTGACACCTTACCCCTAGACCGCCAGGTCACCTAATATGCTATAGTTAAAATAATAAAAGTACAATTAATTGTATACATCTATGGTTATAAATACATGTGAATAAGCTTTATTTTTACTCTGTACACACAAATTATTTATAAGCAATAAATATATGCTCTTTATTTTATTATAATATTTTCCAAAAAAAAAAATAACCTACCACAAGGAACATGAAAAATTAACTATGACATTGCCACTGAATATAAGGCCATCTACACCCTTCTATGATATCAAATCCTGTACACTGAATACGAATATAATATATAAATTCCTTTCCATCTTATCACTGAATATGCAAATGGTTGGCTCACGCTGTAAAAATGAATAGTATAACTTAGGTGGGCTTTTTTTTATCACTACGAGACTTTATTTAAAAAATTACAAGGCGTTTGAATTATGTTTCAGCATGCGAATTACAGATATTGATAGCTAGTAGTAAGGCCAAGATTTGCTAATAAAACACGATTATTTACCCGGTTGAATGAGGTGAACACAGGCGAAGCTCGGCTGGCGCTTATTCAGGCAAGGCGAGCTAAGGGCGACCACAAGCGAGCTAAACCGATAGAGAGGCTGCCACTGTTTGCGATGATAGTGCCAACATTTGCGTATTAAATGTGTCATGTGGTCAGAACAACCAGCCATTAATCTCAATTTTCTAAACCGGAGCTGCTACATCTTTATTCAAGTAGCTCCTTATTTGACCTCACGAAGATATGTTTGACTACGTTCAAGACCCACAGCTTCAAAGATAAATTTTATAAGCCCCAGGTTGTGAACCTAGAACCTCTGAATCTGCATTAATTTACTTTAACCACTCAACCACAGAGGTGTTCAAAATATCATTATAATCAACCAAATGTCTTGATATTATTTATGATATTTATGGATGTGTGAAGATTCAAAATTTCAAAGTTAATATTGAAGGTAAAATATGATTTGCTTCGACGTCGACAACTTTAATTAGCATAACATTATTGAAATATTTCGTAGGAAGAAGAAAACTACGATATATTACTTATATATTTGAAATAATACACTAAATATGACATAATTCCACATGTAATCATTTTCAGAACAGCCACTAAGCAGTTTTTAACACCGACTACGTGTCAATTAAATTTATAACGTAAGCATCCATACATTTTTATAAGTCAGCATAAAAGATAATAGTTCGCTTCACTTATTTTCTCTAAACCTTACTTTTTACTAAGATGCACTTGATGGAAATTTCAAAAATTATATATATAGCTATGTGATAACTGTAATAAGCTTATCTTTGAATTCGTCCTTTCTTCACGTGTTTTTATATTTGCTTCAACTTCGCTTCACATTAAAAAGTGAGCTTCGCACATCCCTACTTGTCATAATGTATGTAGTTTTTATCGCAAAAGAATTATGGATACAAAGAAATCATTTTAATTTTGAGAACTTCCTTTTTTAGTAATCTGATAAATAAACCATATATTTTCCCAATGATATTTTTACTTTTTATAGTAATAAAGTATTAAAAGATTAAAACCGTAGATTTCTTAGCGATGCATCTTACTTCCCGTTCACATTATTCGCTGATAGTCTATTAAAGTCTTTCGTTAAAGATGTAAACATTGTTTGACTTTTCGAATATTCAATTTCATTGCGGATAAATTTGACTAATTCCATAGTGACATCTTAGCCGAAATTTACTAGAATTTATTTTTGAATTTCACAAAAAAAATTGATCAAACATTTACATTCAGTAATAAACATACAAACATCTATCAATACATTTTAAATCATTATTTGGAAATATTCACATTAAATGATAAAAAAAAACCTAGTAAATATTCTCATTTCTTCACAGTAATATGATGTGTATTTTATAAGTTTGACCATTTTATATTAATTGTGGTTCTTTGATTTGGGATTAATATTTATATAAATATCACATTTAAAAAAAAAGAGTGATCATCCATGACTCATTTAATAGCCCTCGCAGTCCTAAAATAACGTTATGTTAACTAGAAGCTGAGAAAGTCATATTTATACTTACACTGAATTTGAACAAAATTGATTAATTTTGATAAACTCAAACAGAATTTTCAAATCCTTTACTATATTAAAAAATATTTTAGATCCCATTTTTAGAGTTTATCTTTGATAAGTGAAGCTAAAACTTTGTCTATTTAACTAAGAAATTATAACTCAATTGGTTAAAATATTAAATTCATTGAGATTGTTGAACTTAATAGGTTAACTTGATAACTTTATAAGGGAGAAAAAGACTATTTACAATTTACATAACATGGACTTAAAGCTTTGTTATGATTCATGAATTTTATAAAGTGGGAAGAGCCCACATAAATACACCTTGATAGTAAGTGTAAATACATTTTTTCAAATGTGTTTGTATATAATTTCAAACCAAATGAACTAAGAGAAAATGTAGGTTTCGAAGAAATCAGCAAGCCTTTTTACTAGAGAGCGAAGGGAAAACTCATGTCATTTAAAATGTATCCTAAAGGCCGGGGAAAGAGCTTGGGAAACAACTAAAATAAACTTCAAGAGGGAGAGATAATTGTAAACAACTGTGTGTAAGATATACCTCAATGGGGAGAGATAATTGTAATCAATTGTGTGTAAGATATACCTCAATGGGGAGAGATAATTGTAAACAACTTGGTGTAAAATATACATAAATGGGGAGAGATCATTGTAATCAATTGTGTGTAAAATAAAATTCAAAGGGAGAGATAATTGTAATCAATTAAATGTAAAATAAACCTCAATGGGGAGATATAATTGTAAACAACTTGCTGTAAAATATACCTCAATGGGGAGAGATAATTGTCAACAACTTGGTGTAAAATATACCTCAATGGGGAGAGATAATTGTAAACAACTTGGTGTAAAATGTATCTCAATGAGGAGAGATAATTGTAAACAACTTGGTGTAAAATATACCTCAATGGGTAGATATAATTGTAATAAATTGTGTGTAAAATAAACTTTAAAGGGAGAGATAATTGTAATCAATTAAATGTAAAATAAACCTCAAGGGGAGAGTTAATTGTTGTTATCAATTGTGTGTAAAATAAACATCAAGGGGAGAGATAATTGTAATCAACTGTGTCTAAGATAAACCTCAAAGAGGAGAGATAATTGTAAACAAATTTGTGTAAAAAAAATCAGGGCTAGAGAAATATTTAAGCATCTGTTTGTAAAATTAACCCCAAGTGAGAGATTAAATTAAAAACATCTTTATAAAAAATTGACTCAAAGCGAGAGAGAAAATTATATAACCAACTACTTGAAAAAAGGCCCCAAGTGGGGTAGAAAGTTATAAAAAACGTAATCTAAAATCAACCTTCAAACTGTAATATAGGAGAAAGAATTTTTAACAATTTCGTTAATAAACAACCCTCTGTTGGGAGGGAGAATTTTTAATCGTTTCATGAAAAATTATACCCTGGTAAATGAGAACGTTATTAACAATTTCGTGAAAAATAAACCTTCAAATGGGAGTGAGCATTATTTAAAACAAAAAACTAACATGAGTTGAACAAAGTATGTATGATAAAAATAAATAAGTGGAAAAACAAATGTTATTATGAGAGAAAATATGAAAACACGTAGTGTAAACACAGCTCTTAATTTATAGAAAGAATTTTAAAACTATTTTTTGTAGACATATATTAGGAGAGAAAATATGAAACTACGTGATGCAAACAAAAATATTTTTTTTAAATCTATGGTGTAAGTCCGCAAGCGAGCTATACCAACCGAATGGCTACTGCCGTTATTGATGATATTGCCAACATTTACGGAAATAAGGTGTCATTTGGTCATCACAACGAGCCCTCCAGCCATTAATCTCAGTTTTATAAACTGGAACTACTATTTCTTCATTTTCTTTATTCAAGTAACTCCTCATTTGTCCTCAAGAAGCTGAGTGGTCGGTAAATCTCGCTTGTGAGCTAAGGCCCTGAAGTGGGTTTTTTTTTCATCATGTAGTTTTATATTATCTCTTCTAATTGAAATAGTTTTAACATAAAAAATATATTAATACTCTTTCTAGAAATTAAGAGTCGTAGAAGGAGAGAGAATATGAATCTATGTCACGCAAACACAACTCTTAATTACAATAAAGAATGTTAAATTGCTTTAAAGTGTAAAAATATATTATATTAGAAGAAACAATAAAACAAAGTGGTACAAACTATTTTTAATTACAAGAAAGAAGGTTAAACCACTTTTTGTAAAAATATATGATATTAGAAGAGAAAATATTAAATAACATGGTGGGAACTCAAGTCATTATTCCGAGAAAGCATGATAAACTACTTTGTATTGAAATAGATCCCATTAAAAGAGGGAATATTACACTACCAAGAACGTAGAAAGGGTAAATCTGGGGGATCTGGACCTCTCTTGGATTTGGAGCTTAAGGGGTCTATATATATATATATATACCTAAAACTATAATTTTTTATTCTTATTACAGTTTTAATTGTATATGTCAGTTTCATCAGCCAAATACTAGTTAATTAATCTTTTAATATTAACCTCACCCTCGTCGGTAGCCGCGTTGTCTAACGCGCTAATCTCGTGTTTTACTAGACTGCTGAGACGGGGAGATCAGGGTTCTATACCGGCCGCGTGTACTGAGGGTGGTTTTTCTAAATGGTTTTCCACTCTACCTCTACGTGCATGTGGTACATTTCCTCTAAAATAAGCCTACTCATTCCTAACTCATTAATGTAGTTGGTATATAGGCGTATAACCTGGATGGGTAGTAAAACGTGGTGCAAATATATATATATATATAAACCTTTAGGATGCAGCTTGTAAAACTTCCGATTGTAAAATTAGCTTGATCAACATTTCAAATGCCTTTAATTCCCTACTTTCAATATTGTATTGGAAAACAAATGACGTTTCTTGGAATGAGCCGAGTAAGTGAGGTCAGAGAAAAGGAGGAAAACATTTAAGATCTAAGATGAGGAATTATCCAGAAGAAAGAGCTTGAATATAAAAACAACTGTCAGATAAGAAATTTTTTTGCTTATGTAGGTAAGTTTACTACCTTTCCCCGTTCCATTCTTTCAACACATCAACTTACTCAAAACATTATTTTGTAACTATGAAAAGTCTGAAATCCACATAAAATTTTAACAACATTGCTTGTTATTTCAAGGTTGTGAAGAGATATGCTAGGAGAAGGGAATCAGTGGTAAAATAGTAGTGGCCTGTTACTAGTATAGTAGTATTAGTTAGATAAAATATATGTCAATCTTAAAAAAAAAAGTCAATACACGCTTAACACCTGGCTAGTAAAAGAACCATCATCAGAATCATTACCTACGAGACACCAAAAAGGTGAGATTTATCTTATTTTTGTATTTTTCCGGGTTTTACTAATCATTCAGTTATACGTATAAGTAGACTACTAATTACGTTGTTGTTGGAAGCATGATAAATGTAGAATGTAAAGAAAATATACCGATATTTGCGCTTAGGAAACTATTTAGGGGAAACTACCCTCAGTACAATCGTCCGGTATTCAAACCCCAACGTCCCAATCACCGGGAAACCAGACTTAATTATCTTGACTATGTGCTCATTGGCGCGGGTGGTAATAATTTCATAGCTGCTAATATTATCAATACTATATTCGCTTGTGTGTAGGATTTAATATAATATTATTATTATTACATAATTTTGTTTATAAGACAGTTTATTCTTTTCGAACAAGTATAGTTTTACTTTCTCATAGAGAGAGAAAATATTGTAATCGTGAATAAAAATTCTAGCACTAGATAATGATTTAAATTAATATTTAATGAGCCTCCGATCGTAAAAAAGTGGATCTGGAAATTTTGTTTGTCCTTCGGTTTGTCTGTATTTGGTTCCACAGCCGAAACGGTTTGTTGGATTTTTTTTAAACTTGATATTTAGGCAGTATTTGGAATTAACTTTGGCATTTATTTTAAATTTTAATTCAGGCCCTTAAAATAAACTTTTTTATTTAATACTATTTTTTTATTTGAAATTTTTCGAAAATGTCTCACACAATTTTGGTATCTTAGGTTATTTGAAGTGAGAAATAATACTGTATGGTTATTTTTTGGGGTAAAATTCACTTGAGGTTCATTTACTAAAAACTGATTTTTGAAAATTAGATTTTCTAAAAAATTACCCTAACTATTTTGTTTAAATAATATATCTTAGGGTTGTTTGAAATTACAATAAATAGTTTACATATGAATAGTATTATTTAAAAACAAATTATTTTAAAAATTGTTTTAACGTGTTTATTAAAATTGGAAAATTTATGAATAGGCCTTTCACTAAATTATTATGTTTAGGAAAAAAATATTAGTTTAAAAGTAATTTATAACCTATAACTTAACGATGAATAAAGTTTTATAATTTAAAGGTTTGGAAAATGGTTCCAATAATTTTACTTAAAATGGCTATCCGGGTACTGTTTTAAAATATAAATAGCACTGTTAAATGTTTTTAAAAAATTAGATGTTGTTCACTGATTGATTAAAAAATATATATTTGTATACATAGTGAATACAACAATTTTGTTCAAAACTTATATCTGAAGAGTTTTTCATACTAAGATCAAAAATATGTTTTATGTTTATTAGGAAAACATAAATAATAATTATAATGAAAATAAAATTAATAATAAACGAAAAATCTTTTCCAAACAATAATAGACTATAATATATTATTATAAATTGATTGTGTTATGCAATTTATTTTGGAATATTTTCCTCACGATTTCCTTCAAACAAGATTAATCTCAGCCCGAAAATTTTATCAGTGACTTTATCGACTTATTTTTGAAAATTTAAACTTTCCACTCTACGCAGTTTTCAAGGGCGCAGAATGTGAGACTAACATTTTCTTTCGGACCCCCTTTAGAAAAAAATCTCTTTCCCTTGGAAACTATGTGGTGAACAACACTTAATATTGAGTTTGATTATGTTCAAACACGTGGTGTAGAAATAATTCATATCAGGAGAGATAATTTGAGCTTACGTGCAGTAAAACAAATAGATTGGGGAATAATTTGTGAAATTTCATCTAAAAAATCTATAGAATTATAAAATAGGCTTCTTAAGCTAATAGGACTTGACTTTTTAAAGAGTCTTGTTGACAGGTCATAGCACAATCACTTAAAAACTTACCTACCTAAGAACGTGTCACTGAGTGAATTGAATAGCTATTGTGAATATCTACGTGAGAATTTTTGGAGCTACTTGTAAACTAAACGAAAGGACAGTTGCAGTATAAATACTTGATAAAGAGCCTCAAATAGTTAAGAAGGGGCATTTCTTTACTGTAGCAACATACATCATAGCTTATGAACATGATAGCTAAGGTAATGTAAATCACATTTGTCTTCTCAACGATTTAATCAAATACAATATTTCATTCCATTAAAATAACTAGTTAAGTGTTAATAAATCCTTGCTCTATCTTGATTATCTTGCCTTAATGTATTACACTGCATATTAGGAAGGTAGATTTTAGAGGAAGTGTACCAGAATGTGTGTGAAAGTATAGAGGAGAACCAATTATTAAATAATAAAACTCTACAGCACTTCATCCATGAATTTAGCACTAAATTTATTGTTGCCCCCAAAACAGATATGACGTGACTGATGTAATTGTTAGTGGGAATATCGGTGCCGGCAGTAATTAATCTAAATTGATTGAATTATACTTAATAACCATATCTTAGTAGAAAATTTTTACCATAATGTCGTACTGCCCATATAAGTTATCTGAACATTTTAATTACATTAAAGAAGTGAATGAAAGTTAGGATTTAGTTTAAATACAATCGAATTTGCGTAAACGGTAGATGAAAAACCATAAAAGAAAATATACATTTTTTTTAAATAGCCCAATTTTTAAAACCTAGCCTCCTAATTTCCGTAAAAAAAATACAAGACAAGATATTTCGTACGCGCTCAGATTGATGCGGGCGGTATAAAGTTATTTAACTTGAACTATTTGAGCTTGACTTCCCAAACTTGAATAAATGGTTCGATGCACCACACGGACTTTCTCCCTCTTTTATCTTAAAATAAACAATATCTACTAAAAATTCTTAAGTTTTGTGAAACGAGATATTAAGACCATACATTGTTGTACAAGCACTACATCTAATATCATAAATATAATAAGATACATTTTTACTTACTTTATGGAACTAGGAACACTGTTAGAGAACTCTCTTTGTCCACCAAAGAGCATAAAAATCAAAAATGTTCAAAAACCTGAGCTAAAAATAATATATATATGCTTATATATATATGCTTATATATATATATGCTTATATATATATATGCTTATATATATATATATGCTTATAGCACAGAAAGTATTAAGTTTCATAAAAATGGATTTCAAATAAAAGATTTTTGATCTTTAATAGTACGAATACGACTTTATATCGATAAGGTATTTCGAATCTAAAACACTTGTGGAAAAATTATGAAAATAGGAAGATTTACACTCAAAGTAATTTTTGTAAGGAAAAATGAATTATGATCTTTTTTATAATGATAGACCGTGTCTAGATATAAAATTTAATCAAAATCTTTAAAGCAAATTTTGGGAAAATATTCTTTTTTATTTTGTTCCTCAGTAAACTACCCTTAAATTCAGGCTTAGAAATCTAATTCCAAACATTCCTCGGGGAGACCTCATTAAGACACCAGATACCAAATTTTAGCCAAAGCAGTAATATATTTTCGGCTTTAGCCCAAGGTTCAGACAGACAAACAGCATTGCAAGAACCAATCTTGGTTTCAGGGGCTCATGAAATGTCGACATTTTTCAAAATCTCGAGCTCCATGTTTTTGACGATTACAATACTTTCTCTATGAGGGGTCAAGAATAAGTAAAATATTGATAAAAAAATTATCTAGATTTCATTATATAAATACTAACTCACTACACTTGAACAACTACCTAATAGTCATAGAAATTGCCTAAAAGTGATATGTTCTTGAATGTCAAAATTAGCGACAGTTAAAACCTTCTCTGATTTTTGTGTAGCTATAAAATAATTATAGCACACGTGTATTCACTATCGAACCTAAACTAAATAGAGCTATGGAGTTAACTATTTATTTACGACACTAAATAAAAATGTTAAAATTTGTTGAATTGTTCGTTTTATTTTAGGATTTCAAGTTGATAATTTTTCAAGCTATTATTATTTTGTTTCCTAAATGATGTTCCGCGAGCAAAAGGACTTACGATTATTTAAAAAATTAATATAGTATTTGTATGATTTTGCTAACTAAAATTGTACACTAAGATATTATTTCAAAGTCAAAGTTAGAAAAAACTGCCTAAAGTAAAAATTATTCAATATTATAATTATATAGCTAAAATTATGACTGAATTGAACGGATGAATAGGTCAAAGATTAATTTTAACAAGTAAATTGACTCATGCTTTGATAAACTTGAAATTTTTAGGGAACACATAATTTTATAGGTGGACCAGGTTCAGAAAAATTAACAACAAGGAGTATATATAGACTCGTTGATTTAGTCCGAACGGGTTATAATACGTGATGGTAAAAAAAAGTACATGGAAACATACTGATCTATTAATTGTGTATTTAACAACATTAAATGTATTATATTGCTATGAAATAGACATCCCAATTTTTTTAAAGTTAATCCAATAAAAATATGAGACTATAGATAAATATGTGATATGAAATATTATATTATTTTACAAACAATTTAAAATATTAAATGTTTATGGAGCATTAAAATTTTAAATAGCAATATATTTAAATTTGATTTTTCAGATAGTGACCATTGTAGCTTTGCTGGTCACCTCATGCTCAGCTCAATGTGGAGGAATATGGGGAGCATACCCTGCAATCTATAGAGACTCTAGTGCCGCTGCTGTGGCTTCAAGTGCTGCTTCTTCAGGTGTAGACTCCTCTGCCGCCGCTGCAGCAGCTGCTGCTTCTGGATCATCTGGTCTTTATGGAGGATATGGTGGAGTCTATGGCGGTGGACTCTATGGTGGTGGACTCTATGGTGGTGGACTCTATGGTGGTAGCTTGATTGGTGGTTACCCTGGAATATATGATGACTCTAGTGCCGCAGCTGCGGCTTCAAGTGCTGCTTCTCCTGGTGTAGACTCTTCTGCCACCGCTGCAGCAGCTGCTGCTTCTGGATCATCTGGAGTATATGGAGGATATGGTGGAGTCTATGGTGGTGGACTCTATGGTGGTGGCTTGATTGGTGGCTACCCTGGAACATATAGTGACTCTAGTGCCGCTGCTGCGGCTTCAAGTACTGCTTCTTCAGGTGTAGACTCTTCTGCTGCCGCTGCAGCTGCTGCTGCTTCTGGATCATCTGGAGTATATGGAGGATATGGTGGACTCTATGGTGGTGGCTTAATTGGTGGTTACCCTGGAATATACGATGACTCTAGTGCTGCTGCTGCGGCTTCAAGTGCTGCTTCTTCGGGTGTAGACTCCTCTGCCGCCGCTGCAGCTGCTGCTGCTTCTGGGTCATCTGGAGGATATGGAGGATATGGTGGTGTTTATGGAGGTGGACTCTATGGTGCTGGACTCTATGGTGGTGGCCTGATCAGTGGCTACCCTGGAATATATGGTGACTCTAGTACCGCAGCTGCGGCTTCAAGTGCTGCTTCTTCGGGTGTAGACTCTTCTGCCGCCGCCGCAGCTGCTGCTGCTTCTGGGTCACCTGGAGTATATGGAGGATATGGTGGACTGTATGGTGGTGGCTTGATTGGTGGCTACCCTGGAACATATAGTGACTCTAGTGCCGCTGCTGCGGCTTCAAGTACTGCTTCTTACAGGTGTAGACTCTTCTGCCGCCGCCGCAGCTGCTGCTGCTTCTGGGTCATCTGGAGTATATGGAGGATATGGTGGACTCTATTGTGGTGGCTTAATTGGTGGTTACCCTGGAATATATGATGACTCTAATGCTGCTGCTGCGGCTTCAAGTGCTGCTTCTTCGGGTGTAGACTCCTCTGCCGCCGCTGCAGCTGCTGCTGCTTCTGGGTCGTCTGGAGTATATGGAGGATATGGGGGACTCTATGGTGGTGGACTTTATGGTGGTGGCTTGATTGGTGGCTACCCTGGAACATATAGTGACTCTAGTACCGCTGCTGCGGCTTCAAGTGCTACTTCTTCAAGTGGAGACTCATCATCAGCTACTACTGCAACATCTACTGATTCTGGATCATCTGGTCTTTATGGAGGATATGGTGGAGTCTATGGTGGTGGACTCTATGGTGGTGGACTCTATGGTGGTGGACTCTATGGTGGTGGCTTGATTGGTGGTTACCCTGGAATATATGATGACTCTAGTGCCACTGCTGCGGCTTCAAGTGCTGCTTCTTCAGGTGTAGACTCTTCTGCTGCCGCTGCAGCTGCTGCTGCTTCTGGATCATCTGGAAGTATATGGAGGATATGGTGGAGTATATGGTGGTGGACTCTATGGTGCTGGACTCTATGGTGCTGGCCTGATCAGTGGCTACCCTGGAATATATGGTGACTCTAGTGCCGCTGCTGCGGCTTCAAGTGCTGCTTCTTCGGGTGTAGACTCCTCTGCCGCCACTGCAGCTGCTGCGGCTGCTGCTTCTGGATCATCTGGAGTATATGGAGGATATGGTGGTGGAGTATATGGTGGTGGACTCTATGGTGGTGGCCTGATCAGTGGCTACCCTGTGTTTTTGGGTGGATATGGTGACTCTAGCACTGCTGCTTCAGCGGCAAGTGCCGCTTCTACAGGTGTAGATTCCTCCGCCGAAGCTTCTGCTGCAGCTACTGCTTCTGGATTATCTGGTGGAGGATTTATCCCCTATGGAGGAGGATATGGTCTTGCTCTAGGATGTGATGGAATTTACGGTGGTGGATTGATTGGTGGAAATCCAGGTATCCATATCGACTCTAGCTCTGCTTCATCTGCTGCCACTGGAAGTGCTTCTTCTTCAGATGGGGCCACCTCTGCTGCTTCAGCTGCTTCCGCGGCTTCTGGGGAATATAGTGGGGGAAGCCTCTTTGGAGAATATGGTGGCTTGACAGGGGACTATGTCCTCCCTGAAATAGTTGGAAGCCACACTGATTCTAGTGCTGCATCGGCCACCAGTGCTGTTTCTTCGGCAAATGGCGGCGCATCTTCTGCTGCCTCCTCTGCGGCTGCTGCATCCGATGAAGTATTTTGATATGATGGACTCAGTGGAATTCTTCTTTGGGATATGAGTTCTAAAATATTAAAATAACATGTATTTATTTTAAGATTTATATTTTTTTACTATTTATTTCGACAATCCCAACTGACCTGCATATTATACTCAATCATTTATATTTTCAATAATATGTTAATATATTTGGTAGTTTGCTAAACACTTTCCAATTTGTTTTTTATTTATACTGTCAGGTTTAGATTCCTCCATGGGTCATTCCAATCCAACTCTCATGAAAGTAAAGGTGTACATACATTTTTAATATCATGCAAAGTTCTACTTACGGGAATGTTGAGTTGGAGTTGGAAATCAAGTTGAACGTGTCCAGGTTATTTTCGTTGCGTGTACGGGATGTCTAACTGTATTACAGATGTTCGCAGAGCAATAAGTATTGTTATTGAAGTTATTGCTGAGGAATTTATGTAACGGAACAACAAATAATCAGGCAAAGAAGCAAGTGAAAAACCTAATAAATGTTGAGTGATAAAGTGGATAGCAAGGAGCCAACAACTAGGTGGATCAAGGTTATTGTACGAGTTAAAGTTGGAATATCCAGAGCGCTGAATAAATTACTTAATGATGACCACAAAACATTTTGAACAGTTATTGCAACATGCTAATTATCCAATAAGGTACTTTACTACCAATGACTCCTTTTCTTTAATAAAATATCTATATTGAGTACCGAAGTGCTCGTTTTCCAGGTTCCAGGAAGTGCCTGAGACTACTTTTCAAGCACTTATAAAGTATGTAAAGATGCTAAGAGACAGGATTTTCTTTAATTCAAGTATTTTATTTGATTTAAGGATAGATGAGATGGAATTAGAGACACTTGGATTGGATCTAAAAAGTAAATGAAAACGTATATACCAAGAAAATTTGTTTGAAAAATATTAAAAATAAATATTTTATTTGGAAACATTCTAAATTTAAATTTGACACAATTTTAGAATAAATTTTGTTTACATAATAATTTGCACTTTAATTAAATTGAAGTGAAATCAACTTAAGAAAATGATAAAATAAATACACAATATGTGAACTTATATATTGCATTCATGTTGTCGCTGCAGACGTAATTACTGTCATGAGCCACTGAGATCGCCATCTTTTCCGGAGGGTAATAAGACCAGTGTCCAGATGAACTTGGTTCATCGTATTATTACATTGCAGTGCTCATACGAACACAAACGGGCTGAAGATCACTTTGTGTTCCCCGAGAAGAAAAATAAGAATAATCATTGCTTGTCATTCGTTGCTCAAACAAACATGATTGTATGTTTTCCCTGGCTCTCAAGGCCTCCGTTTCTGGTAGTTTCTCTATTCAATATGCAACAAAATTATCAAAGAGATCACATTTGTAATTCTCTTTGGTCGATTGAATGGTTTTATCACTTATTTATTTTAGTTCTTGAAGGCACCTTAAATATTTCCTTGCCACCCAATTTAGTGGAGGCGCTAGCTTACATTGAGTATGCATTTCAAGTAGGACAAAATCTGACTTCTATTCCATGTTCTGGGGACCCAGGCTAGTATGAAAAGTGATGTCAATTTCGGGGGTGGTTGACAACCCGTGGTGGAGGGGGTGAATATCGCACTTGGGGTGGAATTTTGTTTCCACTATAACTTCCGGCTCGTTCATCCTTTCAAGATAAAAAAAATGTGATGGTTTCTATTATGTAGGCTGCTAACGTTGGTAACTTAAGTTTACCTGTATTTTACTAATACCAATAACTAAACAGTGAAGGGGCCTTAATCTATATAAGAATAATGTGTTATCCAAATAAGTATTGTTTTGTGCCTGAACAAATTAAAATTCAATACACAAAATATATTTCAGTTATATTTTTTTAATTAAGAGTTAATTGTTAAATAATTGTTAGTCCTCTAAAGAATGGTATTTACCTCAAAATGTAAAGTTAAGTGCAATAATTAGCATCTCCGGCATTTTATTCTTCATCAATATTTAGTTCGTTGTTGTTCTGAATGTTCTTGCAGCCGTTAATGTGACAGGAACAGTAAGCACAGAAATAAGTTCTGCTTGGATTGCAAACGCAAAAACTTTTCAAACATGAATTTTGAAACTTGCATGGGAACATCAGATTTATTTATTATTCGAATGGACTGTTTCATTAGAACATGTCATATGTTACCTTCAGAATATGTAGTGTTGCCAAATATCAACAAATCAAGTGGCTCAACAAATGCATTTAATTAATTCTCCCAAACATAAAGTTGAGCTAATACTCGGATTACATGAAGTTGAAAACTATCAGAAGAGCAGGGTGGAGAATAAATAACTTATTATTTAAGACGTTAGGGTTGGCCCAAAATTAAATATTTCTACTTGCATCACAAGTTTGTCCAGGTTTCTTAACAATATATAAATATAACAACTTAAGTATTTTTAGTTGATTTTCTACAAAGATATTGAAGTTTAAGAGACTTAAGTATTGATATTACTGTTTGATTTGCAGATTGTAGGTCTCTTTGTTTTTTTGTACCCAGTTTACTTGTTATGTCTGTCGGAGTATGTAACGCTGGCAGAACTTCACTAACTGAATCCCTATAATACTCTGAAGCAACGTGTTACCCAAGACATCTATTTTCACTGACCCCAGCAATTACCAGAAGGCCAATACAACCAACGGTTATGAATGATTCCAAAATCGAATTATAAGTATGAAAACGTCAGTGTCAGGACTGTGAATAACAATATCACGTGAATAGTTCTGTTTAACAGTTTCATAAGCATGAAGGAACACTCTAGAATCAGCCTCCAAGTGTTAACTTGCGAGATGTGTTGCCCCGGAAACCTGTTCACTGTTTTTCTCAGAATATTCGGTTCCATTCAAAAAAACTCTCCACTAGTTACAAGAGGACAGCCTTTTGGAACCTAAGCATTCTGTAAAATGAAATTCGTTTGGAACATACATAAAAAGGTTTTGTTTTCCTTACTGTGTAGGTAATTAGACTAGTATTTTGGAAGTTGTGGGTTCTCTCCTTTTATTCTCACAATTCAGTGAATCATCACCAGCTGATCTTCATTCTTTTTCTTCACATTTTATGGAGGATTTCCCGTATGTGTCAAAAACTACGTCAATACATGTAACATTAGTCTGTTGAAACACTTTATTATTCTGTCCAGATGAAAACTTGATAAATCCCCGAACGTTCGAAAGGACCACAAAGAGTATTGAATGTTTAAGTGCCATTCCATCCATAAGGTGTACTTCTTCCGGAATAAAGGAAATATATATATACTCATATTTCTTGTGAAATTGCTCTCTACTGCAATCTCGTTCATCAATTTTGGTTTCTTTATTTTTATTAAAATACCGGACCAAGGACCATGAAAGACCGAGTACGCCAATGCTTTAACCACTGAGATATTCAGGAATCGTATAGTTTGGCTATTTTATTCTTAAAATATGCGATTCCTTACAATTATAATAAGTGTAAAAGTGGCAGAATTAAGCCAACTACCGAGCCGAAGGTGGCTGTGTTATCTGATAGCTCGTGATCTTAATTGATCAGACATTTGTAGCCGACAATCTCCTCACGTCCATCATAGACTCTGCCTTAAAATATGAGTGAAGAGTGACCCTAGGCACGGGGTGATTCCTGGATAGTTATGTGGTTGGATCATTGGAGTACTAAGTCAAAGGTCCCGGGCTCAATTCCCGTGTCTAGGTATAATTTTGAAATTTTCAGAATATTATATCTAGATGGAGTAATCCTCACTAAAAGCATAAATAATAGCTTTGTCTATTTGATTCTTAAATACTCCTTTAAATAAAACAATACCAATTTTTAAAATTCTTTATAACATGTTAAAATAATGTGATGATTCTTTAATAAACAAAATATTTTGGGTGGTTGAAAAACAGAAATATTTATGATATGGAAATTGAAGTTATTTAGAACTGTTATCAAGTAATCCCTTTTCTTTGAAAAATGTTCAACCCTTCTAAACCTGAAAGGGTGGAGGGATATTTTAAGATAAAAATAAAATAAAATTGTATCCAAATATATTGAGCATATTTAACGTTAGCATTAGATAGTATATAGTTAATAAAAATCACCGAAAATTAGTTTAATATAGTAATATTTTTTCCTTCCTTCAATATTTGTAGGTATTCACTTAAATTATTGAAACACAGAGCAGGAGAATGAAAGATTAAATTGATCTCACCCAAAAATATCCAATCTACTGGGAACGGTGATCTGTGACCCTGGTAATAATTATACCTCCAGGTCCTCAAAGATCTCAAATTATTTCCTGTAAACTCACCCTCGGCGTTATTCACAGGTTAAGTCTTACTTTTAGTGAAGTTTTTGCTGATGAAAGTTACAATTAACTATAAAAAAATCATTATATTATCCCCAAATCTAATCCTTTCTTACGCTTCTCAAAACAGTTTTAGAGACCAGAAAACAAAAAAAAACCATTTAACAATAATGACCCTTTTTAAAATAACTTCCGACTTTTACGAACAAACGCTGTCGATATTACATTATTAACAATGTAGGATAAAATAAAATAAATATATTAAACATTACCTATTTGTAGTTTTTATTTATTGAAAATCGTTATTTATTTAATAACGAGAATACAGAACAACATACAAAAAATCTAATTTATCTTTGAATTTAAGATTGAAATTGTGTGTACTTTACCTTGGAATTCTTTTTTTCCATTCGATTTTTTTTTTGTTACATATACAACAACAAGATTTTATGAAGTGTGCACATTCAACATAGGTATTAAATTCAAATACAAACATATATAAATTATTTATATTTAATATAATATACTTAAAAAAACTAGTCTAGAAAGTTGTGTTAGTGAAAACAACATTAGTTAAATGTGTGTTTTGACAAAATTATATTTGAATAATTAAGCACTTTAATTAGAACAGTTTGAGTAGTTTACGGTCTGTTGTACGGCTGAATGTACTGAGATTAATTTACTATAGATTTTCCCACTCTCTTTCTATGCAAATGTTGGTGTACATTCTCTAAATTCAACTTTTTTCAACCCTACACCACAAGTGTAAATAAGTCGATATTCCGGATGGGTTGTAAGACATGGATTACAATAAATATATCACTGTGTTATGATGGTATCTCTATTTATGTTTTGATCAGCATAAGATTCAGAAATATTATACTAAGATTCAGTAAAATGTTACCGCATGTATTATTAATGTATTTAGACTTATATTAATCCTCTATATTTTTATTTATTTATTTATTTATTTATTATACCAAATAAATAAATAGTACGTATTCTCTTAGAAATATTTAATCGTTATTGACTGTGAAAATCAACAGATTACACTGATCAACAAATTTATATTATTTTTTTTCCTTCCTGGGTGAATTAGGCTGTTATTTGTAGATTTTTCATCGTTGAGTCTGAATCTGCTTTTGAAATAGTTCTATCACGTAAGGTTTTAGAGAAAATTAAGTTTTGTTGTTGGTTTCAAAATTTAAAAAAATAGATTATGAAATATGTTAAAATTTTAGTTGATATTTTGATTGTTAACTGCGGGAACACTTCTTCTAATAACAACCTTCTTCATCCCAAGCCCATTAGAGTAATTAATGCATAGGCATATAGCCTTTATAGGTGGTAATACACGGTGCTAATTAGTAATAAAATAATAGTTAACTGAATGATATGTTAGAGCTACTAGTTTTTTTTATTAACTAAGGCTAACAGAATGAAACAAACTAGTGAATCACAAACTATACCCTTCACTTAACAAAATATTTTTCAATTGATTTCACCGGTCTCGATGGCGTAGTTGGCTAACGCGCTAGTCGTGTTGATCTCAACTGCTGAGGACGGGAAGATAGAGGTTCGAATCTCGGTCGGGTGAACTGAGGGTGGTTTTTCCTAAATTGTTTTCCATTCTTCCTCCACGAAAATGCGGATTCACTTCCTCTAATTTTACCTTCCCAATTCCTAATCCATTAGCGTAATTAGTAGTTAAAAAGCGTATAACCCGAACGGGTACTAAGACGCGGTGCTAATATTATTATATTCAATTGATTTCCTCTCATAATAATTGGGAGTGTCTCTCAAGATTCCAAAGACTGTTTATCTACCACACGCAGAGGTCTGAATTTTTTTAAATTTATTAGTCCCTGTTCATGAAAATATGCACCTAGAAGACGTAGTTTTAAAATTTAGATTATATATCTTAATTAATTACAATCGTTAGACAAAAAAACTTTTCTCGTGGTCAACGCCAAGTACTTTAGCTAGTTTAAACATAAAAATGACAAACTCAAATAATTAAACCCCTTTGTGGACATTCCCTTAATTTAAGCTCCCTTTTTACTAAAATATTTATATGTCCCTCCCATAACCTACATTTACGATAGGCAACTCGATTTTAATGATAAAATATAAAATTATAAACTTTCTTATTAATTTGGTAGATAATTCAAATTTAATATTTATTTTAAAAATGCAGAATTATTTGTATTGATCAACAAAATAATATAACCAGTCAAATTATAGCTAACATGGTCGAAAATGTATAATTGGTGAAATGTGGGTTTACCCTTTCAGAGTGATAATTAACGGCCAGGGACTGGCTGTTGTGCTTTTCCTAATCTTAAGTGGTGTTATAAGGCATTGTTACCACAACAGGCCTAACAAGCCGGTAGTGGGAAATATATGGCTTGAATAAAGAACCAAACTATGCCACGGGCTGAAAACATTAATGGGTGTAAATAAATCCAACAACCACACCTTAGTAGTATCGGAATAGAACTGCACAAAAGCACTTTTTTAATTACAAGTTTCCACTGTCACAGCATCTTCAGAATGATAAAGAAGAATGTTGCTCTTGATTGATCTGCCAATGACAATCAACTTTTCAGTAAAATAAAGACCACAAGTATACTATCTTACTCTGATGTTCTTGATTGGTCTACAAAATACATGTCAACCTTGTAAGTACAACCAAGACCATCAGTATAATATTCCTCCTGAAGAAGCTCTCTGTGACAGTAAAAGCTTGTTACTTTACCTCATCCCCTCCTTGAGAAAAATATTTTGATCCTAAAAAAAACTCGATATTTTGATATCTAATGTCAAAGTTTTATCACCCCTTGAGACCTAAATAGTGGTTTTCATGTTGCTGTCTGTATATGTGTCGGCCTGGATCTGAAGCCATTTTACTAATCGGCCTGGATACAAACACCTTTAATTTTTAATATAATTTTATAAAAAAACAGTAGATTCTGAGCTATAAGTATATATTTTTATAGGGCCTTCTAAACTAGAAATCGATTGTTATTATCTTTGGTGGACTGAGATGTTTCTCTTTTCTCAATGTTTCTGTAATAGTGTAGATTACTTCATTTACTCTCTTTGATTTTGTGCGTATTCAACAATGTATATTATTTCGTTTGCCCAAATCTTAAGATTTTTTTAAAAATGTATCTAATTTAGAATAAAAGAAAAAGTATTTTCGGTGCTTCGTACCATTAAGCTTAAAAATATGTTTGTATGGTATTTAGTGTCTTATCTTAATAATTTCTATTAAAGTGTCACTAAGGTAAGTTTGCTGGCTATTCTTCCTAATTTTAACAATAATAATAATAATATTTTGCGTTTGGGGTGCATCACTTGTAGCCCGGTAGTGGAAAGATTAGCCAGTACCACTGTACCGTACGCCCGAACGTACCAATCGTACATCCTTTCCGTGGAGGATCTTTCCATGTCCCGATGAGATGAGGTAAGGTGAGGTAATGGTGGTGGTGAGTATGGGGATGTGGATCCAATAGAAATACTTAAGCCTAACTATCGTCTGGTGACCATTAGGGTAATTCCCCGTTCGGGAAAAATATCAAAGGTACCAGTTAAGTTTTAAACCCGGGATAAGATATTGACATTTTATGTGCACCCGAACCCAAAAAAGTGAGTTTCCCAAGTTTATATCACCATGCATGTTTCTAAATTTATATCTATGTAGCATATATATATTCATATCTCGACAGGCCTATCAAGCTGGTAGTGGCAAATATATGGCTTGAATAAAAAATTGACTCAGGCCATAGGCTGTAAAATATAATGTAGTTAAATGTCCGTATTTCTGTGTGTATGTATATAACTTGGTCTAAAACCGAAATGGCTTAACGAATTTGGTTCATACTGGATATTTAAACTGTATCTGATCATACCGTAAAGCATAATTATGACTTCAATTTTGGGTCTAAAATTTAGCGTAGTTTACTAATGAAAGATGTTTGAACATTTGATGTTTCTCTAAAATGGCACCACCGATTTTGTTCAAAATAGATAGATAACTTGAGAAATTTTTCAAATGGTAAATATCTCTGGATTTTTGTTTTTAAGGGGAGAATTATTTAAGAGACTGGTTTTTGAAAATTTGGTATTTTCCAAAAACTTTTAAAATTGGTCCAAAATATATACCTATAAGTAGGTGTTTATCATTTAAAAATTGAATAATATGTGTAGCATTTTAAAAACTTATTTTTATTGGTCTAATGGTGGTTTGTTTTAATAGTAAACTTTGTGAAAATTGTAATTAGAATTTAGAACATTAATATATCTGGGGAATATTTAACAATATAAATAATTTTAAACCCTTGTTTTTAAAAGAAAATAACATTTGGAGGTAGGTAGCTAATTAACGTAAAGGTTTTTGAAAATTGAAAATTTTTGTAAAAAAAAAGTGTGTGAAATTTTTAAGTAACAACTATTTAAAAATTACATTTAATTTCATCTTAATACCAAGTTGTATATGAATAATAATTAGTGTTATTATGTGAATAATGTAATTTAATGTAATCGTAAAAGAGATCTTGTTTATGAGTTGCTAATATTTTGGGGAATTTTTAAAATTTTATCCCAAAATATATCGTTCAGATTGGGTTTTTTAGAAGTGTGTTCCAAAATAAATTACCGTGTATAGTTTATATAAAAAATTGGAAGAAATATAGATATTGGATTTTAAAAAAATGAGTTTTATTTTCATTTAAGATCACATTTAGCAATTAACCTACCATAAATCCGAGTAAAATTAATTTTTATAAATTCTATTATCACAAAATTATATATTTAGTAAATGATTGTATATTAATAATAAAGAAAAATATATTTAAATAAGATCAATGTAGAAAGATTAAAATAATTTAAACATAATATAAACTAAAATATATAGAGAGTATAAATAGTCTTACCCCCGAGATAGCTTGATCATTCATATTAAATTTGGTCATTTAGGTTATAAAGTGTGTCTTTATTAACACACATTACAATAATATAGTAAAACACAAATTCGATTTATAATCATTTATTTTGAAGTATTACCGAGCAATCAGTAATAATGATTCCAAAAGTATAATTTCAAATAATTTTATCATTTAAAACAATTAGGAAATTGACGAATATTAATAAATAAATATCCAAATAAATAAATATTTTAGAAGAGTAGAGGAGTGTGTGTGTATTTTAGTTATAGTTCAAGAGTGAAACATATTAATATGAAATCACAAACAACCCTATACACTTAAATAAATTTCAGTCTGTGTAGAAGTGGCAGCAGCTGAGGCTGAGGAAGAGGGTGATGAACCATTCGAAGAAACCTCACTGTAGGTGCTGGATGTAGAAGTGCTTGAGTCACCATATCCATCCCAAATTCCTGGATATCCACCAATAAATTACTACCGTTTAATCCGCCATATTCTCTACCTACTCCAGACTAACTAGAAGCAGCAGCAGCTGCCGCAGCGGCACTAGAGTCTCCATAGATTCCAGGGTAACTACCGATCAGGCCACCCCCAAAGAGTCCACCACATCCTAGACCAAGACCATATACTCCTCCATAAATACCAGATGATCCAGAGGCAGCAGCTGCCGCAGCGGCACTGGAGTCACCATATATTCCAGGGTAACCACCAAGCAAACCACCACCATAGAGTCCATCATAAAGACCAGATGATCCAGAAGCAGAAGAAGCTGCTGCAGAGGCAGCAGAGGAATCACTTCCCGATGAAGCAGCACTTGAGGCCGCAGAAGAGGCGCTAGAGTCACCATAGATTCCAGGGTAACCACCAATCAAGCCACCACCATAGAGTCCACCATATCCTCCATAAAGACCAGATGATCCAGAAGCAGCAGCAGCTGCAGCGGCAGCAGAAGAGTCTCCACCCAAAGAAGCAGCACTTGAAGCCGCAGCAGCTGCACTAGAGTCATCATAGATTCCAGGGTAACCACCAATCAAACCACCACCATAGAGTCCATCATATCCTCCATAAAGACCAGATGATCCCGAAGCAGAAGAAGCTGCTGCAGAGGCAGCAGAGGAATCACTTCCCGATGAAGCAGCACTTGAGGCCGCAGAAGAGGCGCTAGAGTCACCATAGATTCCAGGGTAACCACCAATCAAGCCACCACCATAGAGTCCACCATATCCTCCATAAAGACCAGATGATCCCGAAGCAGCAGCAGCTGCAGCGGCAGCAGAAGAGTCTCCACCCAAAGAAGCAGCACTTGAAGCCGCAGCAGCTGCACTAGAGTCATCATAGATTCCAGGGTAACCACCAATCAAGCCACCACCATAGAGTCCACCATATCCTCCATAAAGACCAGAGGATCCAGAAGCAGCAGCAGCTGAAGCGGCAGCAGAAGAGTCTACTCCCGAAGAAGCAGCACTTGAGGCCGCAGAAGCAGCACTAGAGTCATCATAGATTCCAGGGTAACCACCAATCAAGCCACCACCATAGAGTCCACCACATCCTAGACCAAGACCATATCCTCCTCCATAAAGGCCAGATGATCCAGAAGCAGTAGAAGTTGCAGTAGTAGCTGCTGATGATGAGTCTCCACTTGAAGAAGTAGCACTTGCAACTGCCGCAGAACTAGAGTCACCAAATCCTTCATTATTTCCAGATGATCCAGAAGCAGAAACAGTTGCAGTAGAGGCGGCAGAGGAATCACTTCCTGATGTAGCAGTACTCGCGGCTGCAGCAGTGGCGCTAGAATCTCCATATCCTCCCCAAATTCCAGGGTAACTACTGATAAGACCACCACCATAAAGTCCACCGTAGAGTCCACCATAAACCTCCATAAATTCCAGATGATCCAGAAGCAGCAGCAGCTGCAGCGGCAGCAGAAGAGTCTACACTTGAAGAAGCAGCACTTGAAGCCGCAGCAGCAGCATTAGAGTCATCATAGATTCCAGGGTAACCACCAATCAAGCCACCATAGAGTCCACCATATCCTCCATAAAGACCAGATGATCCCGAAGCAGAAGAAGATGCTGAAGAGGCAGCAGTGGAATCACTTCCTGATGAAGCAGCACTTGAAGCCGCAGCAGCAGCACTAGAGTCATATATTCCAGGGTAACTACCAATTAGACCACCACCATAGATTCCATCATATCCTCCATAAAGACCAGATGATCCAGAAGCCGCAGCAGCGGCAGCAGCAGCACTAGAGTCACCATATATTCCAGGGTAACCTCCCCATATTCCTCCGCATTGAGCGGTGCAAGAGGAGACCAACAAGGCAACAATCACCACGATCTGAAAAAATATAATCATCCATGTTATGAATAGTTTTTTGAAACTCATTTATCTTCCAATGTATTATATATATTTTGGTATGTATGTTGAAAACATAAGTTTATAATATATTAATTAATCAATTATGTTTTATCTCTGTCTTAATTTTCCTTGCTTAACAATGATAATCTTTTCCGTACTATGATCTTTAACGTTATTTAGATATGATTTATCATATGGCTCTTTTTTTTTTACATCCAAACCCCAAAATAAAACTTGTTTATAATATATAATACTCTTTTTTGGGTTTCATATTGTTTTTATAAAAATAATCATTTAATCAGTATTATTATTACTAGTATTTCGTTGAATAGTAGACCTTACTACCTTCATGGTTTTATTGTTACTACAATCTTAAGATTTCTCTTTGTGTTTCAAGTTGAAATTTCTCCTCGGATTAGAAGTTGATATTTCTCTGTGGTGATCAAGTTATACAGAAATACATATTAATCCTACATTCAATACTGCATTGTATTCATAGAAAACAACCGTGGTCCACGCGGTTTAAGAGTTTAGTCTCATAATATGTCAAAATTAAAAATTAAATATAAGCTCCAAGTACTAGATTGATATTCTGAAATGTAAAATTACTTTATTTGAGTTATTAAATGACGCTCATATTAAAACGGTTAGCGTTTTGAAAAGTTACATGTACCTTCATAGGTTGACCTAGGTTTGTTAAAGTCAGTCCTACGCATTTGCCAGTTATTGCAGAACAAACCAATGGCCGCCATCTTGAAACGGGGGACCAGATCGCAAAAGCATATTATGATGTGTGGGCTTGGTTCAAAGAGTTGTCCCTGATAAATTTCATTAAAATTTGTACACGCATTTGGCAGTTATCAGTTTATCACGTAACAATGACCCGTAATTACAGACATACGAAATGCCAAATGCGTAAGTTAAAAACAGAATCTTGGCTCAATCGGTCAATTTATTATTATTATCATCATTATCTAAATGTTGGTCTTCAATTAACATATATAATTTTGTATTCATACATATTATGTATGCCACGCTACAAACACATCGGCCTTTGTAAATAGTTTGAAGGTGCAAAGATAGTGTGGGATACTTTTAATGTACGCAATCTAACCTCCAAGACTAAAAGTTTTCCATTCATATCTTAGCAACGGCATTGATCATAGAATGTATGGTGACTAAGATTAAACTTAGTCAAATTGTAAATATCAAAGTTGGGCTCAGTGTGTTTGTTTCAATTAATTTGGTTAAAATCCATTTTTTAGATTTGAAAGTTATTTGGAGGATGAATATGTTTTACGTACACTCATGCATAGATATATATATATATATATTTATTATATATATTATTTATTATATATATATATTAGTTATGGATGTATAGATACTTTAAATACAAATTTGACAATAACGTTTGACTATGACTATATATGTTTATATAAAGACACATAGTTTTGTCAAAATGGTATTACTAATAAACTCAAAATACATTTAATATTTGTAAAATTTACAAAATATATAAGATATATTTAGTTAAGAACACGTTCGACTTATTTGATAAACATTCTATAAAAAATGATACCTATAATAAATGTGTAGATATAGGCCTACATCGTAAGATTTTTCTGTGTATTAGCTGTTTACATCATAAATGTGCGTACCTTGGCAATCATATTTGAAAGTAGTAGATGCTGTTGGAGTGAAGAAATTATCCTCATTGCCATTTTGGTATCCTGGGGTCAGTATTTATACTGTATCTATGTGTTTGTTGAGTTTACAAGGATCTCCCAATATTCTCACGTTGCTGTCCATAAACGGTCATAAATCCCTTCCAGACACGTTATTCAGTACGTACGTTATTTCATGATTGTGCCATGGTATATCAACACGTATATTAATACCTTTTAGCTTTAGAAATACACTTTAATATATTAGATGTTTAATGCATTTCATTGTTCAGTTGACATTGTTTATCTGTGGGAAGTTCTAAAGTTGAATCAAAATTAACTGTAGAGGTTTGTTTGTGAGAAATTGTCTTATCGTCACGAATATTCTAGATCTTTTGCAGAGTGTAGCATGGTATTGTTTTATTTTATTTTTTTATTTAATGTTGTTCGCTTAAGTTGTTGAGAGGTAAGTTACACGACTTTAGACTTATTTCATAAGCTAACTTTAAAAATTATTTTAAAACAGTTTTACAGTAGATACTAAGATTATTCGAATGAATTTTTGACTTATAGTCGGGCTATCATATATATTGGATTTATTTGAATTAATTTTGGACTTATAGTGGGGCTATCATATATTGAATTTATTTAATACTATTTTCAAGTACCCGGAGATGCCCAGGTATAAAATGAATCGAGTTACTACTATACTAAACAACACATACAGTTAGTTAACAATAGTGGATACATTTTTAAATTACTAACAGGTATTCACTCAAATTAAGTATTCAGACTTGTAATAAAGGTAGAAGTTAAAAGAAAATACATCTTGACACCATTGTTTTTATATTAAGATATAGGTAAATTTATAACAACTTGTTGGCATTATTTGTTAATGTCCCTTCCTCCTGACCCCTTCCTCCTGTCCTCCCCCTCCCCCGCCCCTTGGTTTTAAAGCGGTGATCACGTAGTTTAGGACGTCAGGCTAGAAAAATGTGTAAAATCACAAACAAAGGTTAGCTTAAGTACGTTGGCCCAAAACAAATTTCCAGTTTATATAATTCTTGTGGGTTTTTTTTGCCACCCGAAGCAGCGCATCCGGATTTCGTTGGGTGTAAATTAAAATAAATGGATCGTTCAACCACTAAGGCTTTCTCTTTCTTTTATCTTAAAATAAAAATAATCACAAAAACAAGATTTTTCAAACAAAATAATAGCTATTGTTGTAGAAATATCCCACAATTTTTCATAAGTGAAATTATATACACTGTTACAGAAACATTGAGAAAATATAGACATCTCTGTCCACAAAAGAGCATAGCTATCCATTTAAAATTTCAATTATTTTTATGTTTTAAGTCATGTGTCTTACGTGCCTTAGCTCAGTCGGTAGTTTGTCTGTCTACAGAGCTAAGGGTCCTGGGTTCGAATCCCGCCATGACTGAAAATTCATCATTGATGAAAATGTAGGTTTACTCTTTCACACTGATAAATTAAGGGTCTAGGACTGGTTGTTGTAACTGTCCTAATGTTATGATAAATTATAAGGCATGTGAAGCTATATAAAAATCCTAGTTAAGCTGGTGGTGTAAAATAGATTACTTTAATACAAAAAACCTCAGCCAGACCATAAACTGGAAACCGTAATGGATGTAAGTAATAAATGTGTCTTACTACCCATTTGGCCTACGTGCTTATGTACTCATTACGCTAATGGCTTTAGGGATTAGGAAGAATATATATAGAGTAAGTGTATCCACATTTGCATGGAGGGAGAGTGTAAAACTATTTTGAAAAAACCACCCTCAGTACATCCAACCGAGATTCGAATCTCGATCTCCGCATCATCGGCAGTCTAGTCTAGCTCGAGAGTAGTGCCTTAAGCCACGCAGCCACCGAAGTGAGTCATATTTTCTAAGATGTCCACGATATATATATATCAGAAACAATTCGTTTTGTAAAAATATTTTTCAAATAAGAGATTTATATTTTAATAGTACTACAACTTTACAATGATAAGCTATTTCGTATCTCAAATAGTGGCGTGAATATGATTTAAATTTTAAATTTTTTCTCATTTAAAATAGGCTCAAAGTAATTTTCATTGGCAAATGTGAACTTCCATATTTTTTGAAATGTTAAATAATGTCTAGGTACAAAAATTAATCAAAAGTGTTTGACTGGACTTTGAGAAGATTGTTTCTTTCTTCTTCTTTTTTTTTTCTTTCTGTAAACCCCTTAACTTTAGGGTTGGATATCTAGATCCAAAAATTCCTCGGGGGAACTTTAGGAAAATCTTGGATACCAAGTGTTAGTACGATCATTAAAAAAAATTTGTTCTAAACACAGATAGACGGCATCGTAGAAACCACTTTCTCGGTTTCATGAGGTCATGAAATGTCGGCATTTTTAAAAATCTTGAACTGATTATTTTTACAAACACAATACTTCTCTTTCCAAGGCGTTGAAGGTAATTAAAAAATAAGGCTAAGTAGCACACCCTAAATTTCAATAAGTGCATGTGTAAATTTTAATCTTTTTCCTTGGTTTAATTTTATAAATGACTTCTTAACAAATATCTCATTAGTTTCTCAATGTGTGCGCCTCAAGTCTTGGTAGCTCCCAAAGACCCATTCTGAGTCTCTTTGAGATTTTTCTTAAATTTGCTGGATTTTCTTTACACACTTCAAACATTATAAAATATAGCCATAGCTTTAAAGCTTAAGCAAACATTTGAATCCAGCTGTCTTTTATTGAACCAGATATTAAAGAGATTTCAAAAGTGCTAAAAAAATGCACCTACTTTCACAAAAAATGGGGGGAGAACCCCAGCTATAGCTAACAAGTAATGATTTTATTTTAAGTATCAAATCTTGTTTGACTAAAATTAAATGACTTAATAAATATGTATTTACAATATTTCACAGTTTTAAATTTATGGTAAACACCGATTTGGGTACTACCCAAAGAGACCAAAGTTTTTTGAGATCCTACAATATTTTTAGAAGTGTAAAAGACTCTAGAAACCAAAATATTTTAGAGTCACTGGTCCACAGTATAGTATCTAGAATAATAAACTTTAAGTGCACAGGTTAAGGTTTTACTAAAAACAAATGCTAAGTTTCATCTTTCTATTTCTCTTGTTTATTTATTTCTTCACAACAGTAGCCACGTGGCTTAAAACGTCAAAATTGCAACATATATAAGAGCAATAAATATAACCTATCCTCAGATAAAGGTTAATGATTAGGGAAAATGATGGCTACATACAAAAGGTGCATGAGAAAACATTACACTAATTTAAAGCAGAAATAATAAATAGGTAAAAAAAAAGAGTTAGTCTAATGGAACATATGATTACAGAGAATTACCTCGTGGTTTAAAATTTCAGGCTGTACACACTAATCACAAAAGAATGCATCACGAGATTTACTCACTTTCCTCACACATACAACACTATATATCCATAAGGTGTAAATACTGTAGGCTCTATAGATGAGATAGTATTCACACTAATTACACTTAAAACTCAAAATCATCAAAATCACAACTTTCAAGCTTACTTCCTGGATACTATCTTGGAGAGACCTAATTAAACATCGTAAGGGTGATATCTATTGAAGGTATACACCTACATATCATGGACGTCTCTCGAATATAATATAAGAGTCAACAATAATAATTAAATAAGACAAATAGTTAGTCTTATCTTTAAACTAGTGTATGACTTTAAACTAAATGAATAAATTAAATCCAAAACAACTAATGCTTTAACATAATACATGATTGAGAAACTATTAATCATCCAAGAGTCGGTCACGGCCTACTACGATTTATAGAAAGCCAAACATACATAGCTTCATTAAACTTTGTGACTCACACAAAACTGGATACAACAAAAGGAAACCTTAATAGTTGGATGTTAACTTTACTTAACACTATATCACAAAGATAAAAATCATGATACAAAATCCTTGCTTCCTCCGGTGAATAGCTAAACAAGAAAATTGGGGTTCAAGCCTTTCGTCTGCTCCAACGACCTAAATACACAATTTCAAATCAAAATAGATTCCTTCCTCAAATTACGTGAACAAATTAACAAACTAAAATGTAACTACATATTTAATTTTACTTTCTTTAAGTTCTCGGCCAATACCAGTGATTTACTACCGATTAATATGCAATGCAAATAATTATAATTGTACGATTATCCACATCAGCCTGCCTTGCATCGGCCAAAAACAATTAACTAAGAATGTTAGACCATGTGTGACCTTCATTATACCCGGGACTGCTATATTTCATCCGGACGTCTTCTTCCAAGGCCTTCTACCAAGTCAGTGCTGTTGAGTCCCGTGTGTCGAGTCTGTGAGTGTAGTATGTGGCCTGTAGTTCGAACACAGGTGATATCATCTCTGTACGTTTGTTTCAGGGTCATAGGTGTCGGTGCGGGGGATGTTTCACCTTACAGCATTATGATTCAATCAGGGCTAAGTGAGTTGAAGTACGTGGCACCTTTAGTGCCTAGGAACAAATCAATTTCCGTCAGCCTTGCGAGCTCACGGGTTTGGCCAGCTGCATTCTTTTCCGAGCAGGGGCTCACATGCTGACTTCATCCGACGGCCGTGCTCCCAACAGCTGCGGAGTTCATAACCTTGTCAGCTGCTCGTTCCGTAGCGACAGGAAAGGCAACTACAATTATGTTAGATGAACGGTTTAGCAACGTCCGTCTCTCTCTCTCTCTCTCTCGTGTCAAATGTTGGATTATATAAAGAGAAAATAAAAAATATGAATGATAGAAAATAGAAAGATAATACAGTACTGAGGAGGTAAATAGTATATTTCCATGGAATTATAGGGCTAATATATGTAGGAGATCCGGTGGTTACTCTGTAGTCCGCAATCTGTAGCATCCCAATTATTATACACAGAAAAATACTGCGAGAGATGAACTCACCCTAAGTTATTCTTAAACGTGCAAGCCTATTCCAAGTTTTATATTGTTAATTTTCCTGATTTTAGAGATACCCTCCCCAGATGTTACGGTGTTTAGATTGAAGGGATCGCCATATGTAAAATTTACTTGTGTGCATATTTTTTATTTCCTTATGTATATATGTCAAGTTTTCACTTTATATGTTGTTTGTTTTGGTTTTGGAGCCACTGCCCAAGATATTTAAGGCGTCAAACTCGTAATACACAATAAGTGATTGTTTAAATAAGCCGTATAGGCCCTATGTTAGTTATATATAATATTTATAATATATTATTTACTCTACAGTATATAATATATGCATATATACTATTCACTATATACATATCATATACATTAAAAATTAATATAATATATATGGTAATATATATTTTATATATAATATATTTTATATATATACATGCATTTATATATACCAGTTGTTATAGCCTATCTCCCCCGGGTATTTTAGAAAGCCAGCTATTCATTCATTCTAAATAGTGATTGTAAAATCTCATAGTTTTAAGGTTTTCATGCAGGTTGGATGCTCCTTAAAGGAATGTTACGTCTGAGTGATTATTAAGCTGTTATTAAATTGAATGTGTGCTCCTAATATGAAATGTGAAAAAGTTGTATAAAGAAAGATATAGGGAAATGAGAGCACACTTGTAATCACACATGCATAATCATTTGTTAACAATCCTTGTAGAGCACATTGTTGGGTCTCCCCTCGGGCGCTAGGATCACCGGGCTGATGGGTGTGCTAACTCCAGAGTTGGGGACATCTAACTGCCCGTGAGAGAAGCAGCCCTCCCTCTATTCAGTCCAGGCCACCTATAGTTATGGCCCCTGTGAAGCATTAATGGGCGTATAACCCAAACGGATGGTGCTAAAAAAAAATTGTAATCACTCCAGGCCACCTATAGTTATGGCCCCTGTGAAGCATTAATGGGCGTATAACCCAAACGGATGGTGCTAAAAAAAATTGTAATTGCAAAGTACAATCTCAGCAGAAACTCAGCCTTTTAAATTCAAAGGAGTAATCAAATGGAGTGAGTAGAATACGTGGTATGAAAACGGACTGCCCCTGAGCACAGACGATGAGCACAGTCGCCTCGATAGCATTAATATATCCTCAATTACGTAGGGCGAGATTACTAGCTACTCGCCAACTTGTAAACTCATGCGCAAGTAAGCGTGTTAGGGACGATAACACTCGGTTACCCAACTCACCCACTCACTCAGTAGAGATGTTTCAAATAGCGTGTCAGATTGTATTCTTTGATCAGGAGTATTATTTGTTAGTTTAATCGCGTAGTCTGTCAATGAAGTGGAACAACAATATAGTGTAAACTCTTTCATTAAAGTATTAGATGCACCATATTTATATCATTATCATATCTAGTCTCTTACCTACATTCTTCTTTTTCTCTATTTTTTATTCTTATTTTCCAAATCTTCCTGAAGAATGTATTACACACAGCAATATTACTAGCTAGCGCACTTACATTCAGTGATAACAATTGGTAAACGCGCGGGCCAGTAGCTAGTAATCTCGTCCTTGTGATTTAAGGAGGGCCATGTCAGAGTTTTGGCGAGCTAAAACTCCGCAATAGCACCACTGGAGCCCCATTTTTAGGATAAACTTGTGGGGGCGGGGAGGCCACTAATGTTGAGGATTTCCATGGGATAGTGGAATGCGTCAACCATATACATCACATGTTCAACAAAAGAATACACCATCTTTGTTCCTTAGACAAATTTAAGCTGAGTCTCATTAATATCTGTAACCTTTTACCTTGAAGGTAAGAATGACTCACTCACTCACTCAACCAGTCCATAGACATATCATTGAAGTTTGAGATGTTGGGGTGGATTTTGGATCTCAGAGTTGCCACAGCCGTGAACAAGAACCCAGGCCTGCAGGGATGGTGATCTTCCCCTCTGACTTTGAAAATCCCCGTATCCTATATTTAGTAGGAAATCAGCGAATTTTGCATGGATGACATCGCCTTTCAAGTGGACCCGCATGTTCTCCTTAGAGACAGTCATGTTGGGGGGTCACAGGTAAGAGGACTTGATGCACACCCTCTACAAGTCAGTTCGGGTTTCCCTCGGCGCCACTATCAGGGTCTGCCGGTAGTCTCCAACCAACAGCATGGTGACTCCCTCCCCTCTCCCCCCCTTTCAATCAAACCGCAATTGCACCTGGTGCCCTTCAGGTGTTTTTTAAGGTTACAAAATCCTCCTTGTGCGCCATTGTGCTCTTGTTCCACACAATGAGCTTATATTCACGCAAAGTGTTACCCATGGTGCTTTGTTTAAAGTTATTGCACAGGGGTTTTTACATGTCGATGAGTTTGGGAGGAAGTTTGAAGGTAGAATGAGCTGCCTTTCCTCCCTCCAACAACGTAGCACCGATGCCATTGAACGTGACGGCCAAAGCGATACCACGGTTATTCCTCATCTCTTACAAGAGCAGGTTGATAAGGAAGGTCTACCCCGTGCCATTTGGAGCAATAATAAGTTTGTTGACTTCTTGTTTATTTTCATGGTCGTTCATTACAGGTGTCAGCTGGACTGGTTACAAGTGAATAGCGGGTCTCGTTCGGAAAAACAAAAGACGTGAGAGAAAAGAATAAAAAAGGATTTATTTACTTCTTATAAACTAGCGCGCATTTCAATTCTGACAGAAGGAAGTAAACATTGTAACGCTCTTTAAGTCATTTTTAATGCACATATATAAATAAGCTCAACATTTATATTAAATTGCATTTTATTTTATATTTATCCCTAGTTCATGGCCAAAACTTTTACCTTTATTATGACGTATGAATATTTTATTTGGATTTGAAGAAAAGAACGTTTTTTTAAATTTGATTCTAGGAACCCTGTTTGAAGAAGATTAAGGTTTTCTTGATCTGTGTCCTTAAAACATGGAAACAAATCTGTGTGATTCCCGACTAAATTTGTTTTTAAAGTGGAATCTAAATTTTTTTAAATGCAATGCAGATATATTAATAGAAAGCTGAGTGTCTGGGAAAGAACTATAGACTGTTTATTTCCTAAAATTGTGGAGCAGCTAAGATTCAAACAGAAAATAAATTTCCGACATTTATTATTTTTTTTCAACAAGGACATATTTTTCTTGGTAAAATCCAGCCAAATCTTCAACTATAAATGGTTATTCATGTGTCTCTTTCTCATCAGTCATCCTTGATTTATTTTTAACTTTCAGAAGAAACAAATTAAATTAATTCAGACACTTTACCTATTCTAAAACATCAATTAATATTTTATTAAAAGTAAAAATATTAATAAATCTTTTTTATATCTCAATACTAAATTGCTTTCTTTTGTTTTACTCAAAGTTTGAATAATATTATATATGTATACCTTTTTTCACTCTGGTATTATATTCTTTAGATTCCCCAAAATTAATCATGTTATGAGATTTTGTTTTCGTTGTTTATTTATTTTGTAAGGTAGATTTTATTTTAAATTGTAAGATTATAACTGTGATAAGTAAAGGAAGTTTATAGGTAGGATTGGGATGTGGCTAGGTTTAAATAATAATACTAAGCCACAGAAAGTCTCAAAATGGTATTTATTTTTATTGTAGTTTAAACTAACACAATTCATTCAGTGATTCATTACATTTAGATTTTTCAATGTTCTATTTTATGTATTTTTTCTTCAACTCTTGTAGGGATTCATACCATTGTTGTAGGTAGGGTAGTGTCATTGAATATCAACATAACATCGTCTAGAAAGCGTTCTCGTGCGCAATCAGTTCTCTAGAATTTTAGGAGTCGTCATGCCACTGTCGAAATTAGTCGAGTTAAAGATATTTTTTTTCTCCTATGTTTAATTCCTAGGAGAAGCGCCAACATTTTAAGCCCCACACACACAAATGTTACTATATCATATATCTGTATAATTTGAAGAGACGTCATTCTTAACCCCGTTTTATGTGTGAAGATAATTAGAATAGAAACACTTGCAAAGAGTTGTTTCAATAATCCCCCGAAACGTTTAAGGAGATAAAACAATTCTACAACTGTGAAACCCCCTCCTTGAAAACCTAAAAAGCTATATATCAAACAAGATATATGCTGTACCTATATTTTGTCAAGAGAAGTAGATTATAGTGAGCAATTTTCATTGTGACGCTCAAACTCGCCAATCTAGGCCTAATTTTCCCATTGATCTTTCTCAAGTACTACCGCTATTTTTTAGGATTTCTAAAGCCTTTTGTAAAATCTAACACATTCTTTAATTGTTATAACAATCTCATAGATCTTGTCGCGATGCGATCTTAAAGACAGTGATCTGAAGTTGGTAGCTAAACCATGTTTATTTTGAACACATTTTATACATGTTATTTTCACAGAATTGAATCTAAAAATCATCGGAACTCATGTTTTATTTAATAATCGAGAAATTCTTTGTTTAAAAATTGGCTTTACTTCAGTTCGATTAGGGGGTGTTCACAGATTAATATAATAAAGAAATTGCCATAATAGCTCACACGTCACTCCACACGTGTTTTCTCAGTCAGACCACAGAGTCAACAATACAAGAAAAGAAAACAGCAACAATCTACCTGGCCTTTAATCACACTGAGCACCGAGAGCTGCTGAGCTCTAGCGAGCAAAAGCAAAACTAAATGTTGAAATTTCAAAACAAATGCTCAAGTAAGCTATTGAAAGCTATTTATCTCTCTCTCTTGCACCTACCTTAGAAAGTTAGACCTTGAAATGTTACTAGGGCTGGAAATAAGATAAATGAATGTTTCTGAACACAATTATGAGCTGCACATCTTCTAAAACTGCCTACCGAAAGTAGTCACTGACCGATAAAAACCCACACAAACTAATGTAAATAACCTAGCAGGTATGGCAGTAAAACATGGCAATTACAACCTTGGGTATTTTTAAGAGATAGTTTACTCAAAAACCCCATTGTTGACTCGTGTTTATAGCAGTTAAGGTAGAATGTTAACTGTGTTCGGAGATCACTAATATTTTTTGTTGTTGTTGTTGTTGTGATTTAATTCCTGGTTTTAGTCTTGAAGTTATTCGTTTTATCAGAAAAATTGTAACCATTACCATGGTATGTAGTACGATTGTTATTAAAATGGCTGGTCTGTTAGTCTAGTGGTCAGAATTTCTGGCTACCATTCTAGAAGTATCAGGCTCGATTCCCGGTGGGCATAGGTAAACAATCCGAAGAGGAATTGAAACTATAGTCGCCATGGTCTTGTAAATTAGGTTTAAGTTGAGATGTAGGTAACGCGAGAAAAGGCCATTGTGGTAGTAGTTTTCGGTGTAAACATCAAGTTTAATTTTCTTCACAAGCTAACATCAACAGTTGTTGAATATCTGTCATGAGAATAGTGGCATCAGATGAGAAACGTTTTAAAAGAAGAGAAAATGTTGTCATTAAATCCAATAACACATATTTAAGAACTGGTGAAATCACCATATGAATAAAATTAAGCTCTATGTTTTTACTGAAGAAATATTTTATTTATTTTGGCCAAACCAATGTTTCGCTATAAAAACTTCAAAACATTGATATTTTACCGCGTCCCTAACAAGCACACATTAAAATTTCTACTTGTCACCCATAATCATGATTGTCATCATCACGTCATCAGGACAAAGTATCCCACACCTACATAGTGTTCCAACCTCAGAAATCAGTCACATAACCGCCACTGCCAATAGAAGACCAGGTATATCAACCTTGGTAGCATACGCTAAAAAAATTATCAAAATGTATTTTTGGGGGATTAAATCAAGTATATAATCAAGGATACACAAATTTTCGTCTTAAATATATTTTGGGTTATATTTTAAGCTTCAAAATTAATTGTACGTTGTTATCTATTTTGATTGTTACTCATTAATCCCTCTGAAGTATGGTCTTTTTTTTTCCTTAGGTGTGGTTAAGTTCTCCTTACCAGAGGAAGAAAGCTTTTGTCTTGAGGGAAAGCGTTATATTTTTCAATAAATGTAAACACATTTTAATTGTAGTTATTATTTCTTTATCAACATCCCATATAAAAATTAATTCTTTCATTTATATTAATTTTTTAGATTTTCATGTATGTTAAATCAGACCCCTAAATGTAGGGCTGGACAAAATAGGAAATGTTAGTATTTCAGAGTTTTACAGACATTTGTTATCAAATCAGACTTAAGTTTATAGTAGCAACTAGAGTCCCGTGGGAAGAATGAAAGCAACCAGATACCATTTTAGAAATAATTTGTATAAATAAAAATCGTATTATTAAATAGATTTACGGAACACACTTCTGACTTTCTCGTGATCCATTGGAGAGTTATCGTAAACATATTCGAATTAGAGATTTTGTTGGTTGTAGACGTTTCACAGCCTCCTAAACCCGAAAAAGTGGTTTTCGCAATACCTTATGTTTGTTTGCTACTCGGCATAGAACCGAAGCCCTTTTACAGTTCGGACGAAAACTTGATATTTAGGGCTTTAGTAAGATTGTCCAGAACAGGGATGGGGAGACATTTCCGGCCAGTGGGCCACCACTTATTCAAGTTTATTAATGAGTGCATTATTTAAAAATGAAAAAAAATGTTGAATATCATGAAAAATAATTAACCACGCAAATAAAATTGTAAATATTTTGACAATGCATACATTTAAAAAAAGGGTAAATTCCTTAAACTGTCAAAGTGAGTGTCTTAGACAATATTAATTTTAATAACTTATAGTCAAACCATTGAAAGTAACACCTTCAGTGAAAAAAAACAGTAACTTGATATAAATTATGTTAAAATCAAAAACATGTATAATTTATTCCACATTAACTTGAAACATGTTGATTTATTATTTCTAGACCAGATAGGTATGTTCGGTTCATAACATGTCTTCAACATCACACAAGATGCACTTAAGTATGAGCCAAGAGTATTTCTAACAGTTAACTTTAATTAAAAATCAATGAGAACTGTTATTTAATTACATTGCTGTCTAAATACCATTGTCTTCGAAAAATTATGCTACGTTGGAAATAGTTTTACTTTATGTTGATATTTTCATGTCGGCGTGACATATAAATCGTGTTCACGTGCTACCCAATGCCACGCACACCATGTATATATTTGCAACTATCGATATAATCATAGAATTAAGCTTCATTTACTTCAGATATAAAATAAATAAAAGGTTCTTTTCTATAAATTGGCTATAACGATTTTGTTTAAAATTAGTATCCAATCACTGTATAACACTACAAATGAAATGGCGGTTCTCAATTTCAATGAAGTTATTTAGAAAGTATACTTCCAATTTTTATCATATCTCCACAACTCTTTGAGATACGAAATAGCTTATCATTACAAAGTTTAAGAATTTTTTTTTACCACCGCGCCTTACTCTAGGACTTTTAAATCTAAAAACCCTTTTATTTGAAATAATATTTAAAAAACAAGACTTAACTATAGGCAAAAATTTGGGTGCTTAAAATTCACGGATCATATAATATGTTTCTTTAACAGTTTTTATTATTACATGTATGTTCATAGGGGAAATTTGATGTGTTTTTTTTCACACTATTTCTCTAAGACCAGTGCTATTGTTTTATTTTTATTTTTCATTTATCTTATGATCAATCTCAGGCAGAACTTATTTTGCATAATGGATCCCATAATTTTGTGCATTCAGTTTGTTGCTATACACAAGGGTTCGGTACTGTTTTGTTTCAAATTTGTATTTATTTTTAATTTATTGGTAATCATAGTTGTTTTAGGATTATATCTCGTTTACTCTTTTCATCTTTTTTAAATAGTATTTTCCTACATGCTGACATTGTTGGTATTGTGTGTCTTAGTTTCTGAGTTATAAATAAACGTCCCTATTATAAGGAAAAGGAGCTAGAAAGTGTGTGTTATTCACGGTATGATTTATTTACTTTTAGATTTTGTTTGGTACGGGTGACAGTGCACCGGCGGATGATTCAAAACGGTGCCGAAAGGGGTGCGTCAGGCACGTGGATTAATCTGGTTAAATCAAGAAACAATTCTTGGTTAGAATATGAAGTTCGTGTAAAAAGGCAATGCTCAGTATTTTACGATTTTGAAGTTTTCTAATTCAAATAATTGGATAAATATCAGTGTATTTTTAACATGAAGTTTAAAATTTGGTTCAATATCTCATCACTATAAAATAATGGTAATATTATGTGATTGAGAAGGCATGTTACCTTTTAATTGGGAAACGAGTGAAAAATAAAATACTACTGGTGACTGCCATGAAAAATATTAACGATTCTGGTGGAGATATAATCATTTTTAATTATTTTTAATAAGTTGTATTTGCTATGACAGATACTTAGTATCGCATATCATTGATCTCTATAATATAACAGATGGACTTAACGGGCTTAAATTTTCGAACTGTCGTCTACACACAAATTCGTGAGAAATAAAGACACTTTTAGGTATATTTTTAATCTAATTTACACTAACAAGTCAAGATATTTGGTCATACTTTAATATTTAATGAAATTTATTATATATATATATCAAAACAATACATTTCTACCCACTTCGATAGCCGTATGAACTGAGGCGTCACTCTCGCAATAGACTAAACTGATAATGATAGGCATATCGTGGTTCGATACCAGTCGGGTGTACTGAGAGTGTTTTTTCTTTAATGGTATTTACCCCTATCTCCACACGAATGCGTGTACTCATCCTCTAAAGTCAACATCCCTCGTCCCTAGCCCATTAGCGCAGTTAGTACATAGACGTATAACCGGAATGCACGCTGCTCTCTCTCTTTCTCTCTCTCTTTCTCTCTCTCTCTCTCTCTCTCTATATATATATATATATATATATAAAATCTTGTCGTGTGCTAGAACCAGATAGGACCAACCCTGATTTCGATCTCATTGCTCTTATGGCTCCAGCGTATTAGTGAAACGATTATGATTGAGAAATCACTGGGTATATATAGATCATCTGACGCGTTTAAAAGGTGTATATTTGTATTCCTTTACCTGAAACATTTATATTTACACACCAAGATTGTGATCCTAATTGCTTTAGAAGCCGATATATTGATAATATACTTATATTCCAAAATGGCCGCGATATAATTCAAGATGGTTGCCAGAAGAGGGGGTTCCTATCAAAAATGTAAAGCTATTACCTTAAGTATCACGTGGAAAAAACTTGGTGCCTTTGTCCGGTGTGCACGCATTTCCATGCTAAGCTGCCATACTAATAAGCACGCTCATAAGTTTAGTGAAAAGAAGTACTAGACATTGTTACAGAAACATGTTGAAAAAAATAGCAAAGCGATTTAACAAAGAGCTGAAAGGATTACTATAGAGATATTATATTGAATAGGTGACCTGGTGGTCTAGGGGTAAGGTGTCAAACTTCTATGCTGGCAGCCGGGGTTCAATCCTCGGTCCCAGCACAGATTTATCTGATTACCAAACCTTTCCTTCACCTCTGACAAGACATCTTGTGAATGTGGGGAATGCCAGGCCTCCACCGTGGTTTGGATTCCACGTTAAACTGTAGGTCCTCCATTTCATCTCACAATCACCCTACCATTACACATTAGCGTAAGTGCGTATAACCCAAACGGCTAGTTAGTTAGACGCGGTGCTAATAATAATAATAATAATAATAATATATTGAATAAATGAGGAACCTGTATTTCCAAAGATCATAGCTGTTAACCGAGCTATGTCACCAGAAATTGTTTACTATAAATATTATGTCGCTCCTGTATAGACTCTAATTCATCTTTCAATATTCAGCTATGATATCACACCGCTATGGAACACCTTTATGATAATATTTTATATTTGTGTTTTTTTAAATTTAGGCTTTTTTCATCTGCCCGTGCAAAATTTAAACTGTGTACCCTAGATAAAACGTTTTCAATAATAGTTTAAGCTCACCCCCATCTTCCCTCCATTTATTGGATCCATATTTTAAATTACAAACTTTCCAACTTTTATGTCAGCTGCAGTGCTTCCTTTAATAATTGTCAAATTTAAATTTCATTCCAGCCAGAAAGGTAGATTTTTAATAGCATTAGAGAGATAGCAATATACTCCTCCCTTCTCTAACCATTTCAGGTTACCATGTTTCAATTTTAAAATTTAAAGACTAATTTTCTTGTCTGATATGGTTCTTTTACGTGCGCTCTTCATTATTTGTGTTAATTTCTAGATTTTTCTTTTCTATTAGTTTAGAAAGTTTTGAGTCCTCACACTTTCTCTTCCCGTTTATTGGAACCAATTTAAAAAAGGCCAACTCTAAATATTGTTTTTATTTTTTATTATTTGGAGCGGTCTTCCTAACTTTTGGCAAGTATTTTAACTTTCTACTTTGCATAGAAAGGTTATCTATTAGTTTTTGAAATTCTTTATGTTTCTTAATCCCAGATTTTTATTTTAAAATGTTCCAAAATTTACATGATTTTTTCTATACCTGTGAAATTTATATTTTCTACCATACCAAAAGTTACTTTATTCATTAAGATTGGAAATTTCTTATCATTTGTCATTTCACAGCCCACCCCCCTTTCCATTTTGGAGGGGGGGGTTCTTTACCATCTCACCAAAATTAATTTTTTTTACCGTATCGTTAGGCCCAGGTAGTTATAACTTAATTTTAGAAATTTTCAGTACTTACCATTTCCAGTACCCACATTTTAAATATTAAATGTTTAGAATTTTTTAGTTTTTTGGGTTTGTCTCTTTACATTTAATCAAATATTTGTCTGTAATCGAAAATGTTTTTTATTTTTTATTTTGGAGATTTGTAGGAACCTGCTTCCCACCTTCTGGTTATTTATTTTTAAATTTAAGATTGATCAGACCTTCACTGTAGTTTATGATAGAACTTAAACCTTCTTGACAAATTTTAATCTTCTAGCAGACTTATAAGTAGTTTATTCTTTAAGTTTTTGAAATTCCAAACACATACCCCACTCTCCCCGCACCATGTAACCAACCCCTAATTTTAAATATAAAACTTTCAATGTTATTTGTGTTATTTGGAGTGACCCCTCTACATTAACATCCCTGTATGGTGTTTTTTACACTTATATGCTTCCCCATATCCAACATCCGTAGTCCTCTTTGAAATTTAAAATGTTTATTTGAGGTTTATTTTGAATAGTCCCTAAACCCACTTGCCAAATTTCATTTCTCTACCACACAGAGAGGTGGTTGTATGTATTACTCTTGGAAAATTTTAACACATCCCTTCAAACCCTGGCCTTTCACCCCACCCGGTCATTTCACCCATTCCCTCATAGAAATTTCTGTTTTTATTTGGTTACCTTGTTTACATCTACCTGCCTGACAAATTTAGATTTTCTATTACGCTTGAAAGTTTTTTCTGTTCACCCCCCTCCCACCTTTCACTATTTCCCGGAGTCCCAAGATTTTTCATAATTGTCTTATTATTTGGAGTGTTCCCTCAACCTTTGTGCGAAATTTCAATTTTCTACATCATCTAAAAACTGTTTTCTAATTCTAACCTCCTACCCTACGCAATTTTGAAATCTCCCATTTTAATACGGGTCTGGATATATGGATTAATTCCTCTACCTTTGTTCCAAATTTCATCTTTTCAACGCATTTATAAGTGGATAATCTTTTATTTTGATACAGAAATATACACACAGACAGCTAAACACACACACACTTACTTTCTGCTTTATATATAATAATTATAGATTAAAATTTTAAATACCCCATTTTATATTAAAGGAAGATTTTGTAGTTTACAAAACATACGAGTACACCACATATATCCAACTTAACGGTTGTAATTTAAATATTTTCAAAACAATGTGAGAACCAAAGTATAATTATCCAAGTACTCTTCGAACCAAATCATGGCCGTAGCTGGCCATTATAAACTACTCAACTAGGACCAGCCACCGAACTATATATAGATAAATAATCTCTAAGAAAGTTAGAATGTTTGTGACGATAAGAAAATTGCACACAAACAACCTTGGCAGTCCACTTTTATACAAAGAATTTCATCACGATCCACAAAAATACGCATTAACTTTGAACACGTCTCATTTCAACTAAATAAGTTAAACTTATACCACATAAAAAATATTTGTCTAAGCTAAGAGGATTTTGTATTGATAATCGTGTTTCAGAACCGTAGGACAATGATGAAAGAGAGTCCGTTGTCTACTTAAGAACGTGTCTTGGAGAAAAATGTAGATTATTATGGATAGAGACGTGAGAAGATAGGGAGCTTCATGTAAACTTAACAGACGCAGAGCTGCAGTATAAATACTGACTCTAGTATCCCAAAACGGCAATGAGGATCATTTCTTCATTCTAGTAGCATCTTCTACTTTCAAACATGATTGCCAAGGTAAGTTGAGGACCATTATTCCATTTTTGGGCCTCCACGTTAATTTAATCTCATGGAAATCTACTAGGTAAAACTTTACAGAATAATGTTTTTAGTTTATAAAATAAGTCGAGTTATTTGCTTAGCTATTTAGAGATACTTGTGTGTATTTTTAATATAAAACTGTAATGTTTATTTTTTAAATACCTTATATTTTTAGAAAGTTCAATGTAATTAAATTCGGTGAGTTCAATTTAAAATTTCAGATTAAATGGTTGATTTCAGCCAAATTAGAAGCACAGACTTTGACCGTGTAGACTGTTGTTCATAATCAATACTCTCTCTCAACAAACAAACTGAATTCTGGGGTTTATTTTGTGTTTATATATATATATATATATATAGAACAAACTAAATTACATAATTTTGTATAATATAAAGAACCTTTTTTAATCTCTCACAAAGAGAAATTAAGTTATAGTAATCGTGAAATTGTTCGACCACGAGGTTCTTATGGATATTAACATTTAATGTAACCCCCTAGTCCAAAAAGTGGGTCTCACAATAATCTCCCTCGGTCTCTTATCTGGCCATCCTTAAATATAAAAGTTTGTACACCTCTTTGTGGCCAAAACAATGTAATGAATTTTGTTAAAACTTGAGATCTAGATATTAAAATGGTCAATGGTCATACCTGGACGCAAAATTCCTATTTGGATTTGGCTCTAAAATAAAAGGTTGCCTAGTTTCCTAGTTTATTGTAAATTGGTTTTTAAAAATTCAAGATTTTTCAAAAATTAGTTTAAAAATTTTGTTCGAAATGGATATTTAGAAGCTGGTAAATGGTAAATAAATGTTTATACTTATTTTTAAGGGGAAAATTGGTGTAATGGTAGTATATTAATGAGTAATTTTTTTAGAATATTATATATTTAAAAAACGGCTTGAATGTCTTTATTTAAAATGAGTATTTGTGGATGGTCTTACATGACAAATAATAAGTTTTTTAGCTTCAATTTTATGAGAGTTTACCGATGACTGCTTTATTTTTAATCTTAGAGCTGCTACTTATTTTTCAAGTAACTCATTTGTTTTCACGGGGCTGAGTTCTACCACCGTTTCAGACCCACTGCTTAACAGAACAATTCTTGAAGCGCTGGGGATCGAACCCTGGTCCTCTGGAATCTTAGCTAAGAACTCTTACCACTAGAGCACAGATGCAATCTTAACCTAATAAAACAACATTTAAATTATTTGACCCAACTTCATACAATTTAATCCTTCTAAGAGAGAAAAAAAAATCAAATATGAACACGTGGACAAAAAAAAAGTATTTTCTAGCTGTATTTTCCAGTGACAAGGAGGTGGGAGTTAGAACCAAGTCCAAGATTTAATAACTTTTTTTTCTATAGTGTTTTCCGTTTTTTCCTTACACCAATGTGGCTCTATTTCCCTTTAATAATGTTCTCATTTTTTACCCATTTATTGTAATTAATCGAACTGTCTGGATGGGTATTAAGACGTGAAGTATAAGAAAAATCTAATATTACCTCTTTGAGCTAATTTGTCCTATGGCGATAAACTAGAAATTATTTGGCCGGGTTTCAGTTAGCTTGGGCTTATTCACAAAGTTTAAATCCATTTGAACTTATCTAACAGACTAATATGTTTTATTAATTTAAACTATAGTTATCATTTGTCTAATATCACAAAGAAGAAAATCACATAGCTAAAATCATAGACGAAATTACAAAACCACATCAGTGTGGTTAATAAACTTTAAATAATATAATAGTTTAATATAGCTAATTACATTTCACAATGAACTTATTCGTGTCATATTTTTTGTGTAAATTAAATAAAAAATGAGTAGTTTATCATTAAACTTGAGGAATAAAATTTTATTCCGCCCAAGTAACTTAAAACTGTAATCAAAACAGCTAACCCAAATTAAAAGTTATCCCCCAATTTAGCTATCGTGAATGATAGTTAAGTTTATCAACTAAAGAAATATACTCAACTGATGTGTTTGATTTACTAAAGTGCAATTAAGTCATAATATATTATATTTATCTTGATATGCTATATAAAAATATAAAGTCAATATTCTGAATTTAAAAAAAAATCCAATGGGTTTAGATACTTATTGAATAGATCTTATAAAATAAGTGTTTCATTGAAAATTTATGATTCAAATAAAAAGTGATAAGATGTTGTTCAAAGATTTAGCTATATTCATTTATTTGTATTTCAGATTGTGGCCATTGCTGCCTTGTTGGTCTCCTCCGGCTCAGCTCAATGTGGAGGATTATGGGGGGGATACCCTGCAATATTAGGTGACTCTAGCACTGCTTCGGCCGCAAGTGCTGCTTCTTCAGGTGGAGATTCCTCTTCTGCCTCTGCAGCTGCTGCTGCTTCTGGATCATCTGGAGTTAATGGATTATATGGACTCTACGGTGGTGGACTCTACGGTGGGGGACTCTATGGTGGTGGACTCTATGGTGGTGGCCTGATTGGTAGCTACCCTGGAAATTTGGGTGGATATCGTGACTCTAGTGCTTCGGCCGCGGCAGCTAGTTCTGCTTCCTCAGGGGCAGGTTCCTCTTCCGCCTCTTCTGCAGCTGCTGCTGCTTCAGGAACATCTGGTACTTATGGTATCTATGGAGCAGGACTCTATGGTAGTGGACTTTACGGTGGTGGACTGATCGGTAGCTACCCTGGAATATATGATGACTCTAGCGCTGCTGCAGCCGCAAGTGCTGCTTCTTCAGGTGGAGATTCCTCTTCTGCCGCTGCAGCTGCTGCTGCCGCTTCTGGAGCATCTGGTGCAGGATTAATCCCCTATGGTGGAGGATATGGTATTGGTCTAGGATGTGGTGGAATCTATGGTGGTGGACTCTATGGTGGTGGACTTTACGGTGGTTACCCTGGAATCGTGGGTGGGTATGGTGACGCCAGTGCCGCTGCGGCTGCGGCCGCAAGTTCTTCTTCTTCGGGTTTAGGTTCTTCTTCCGCCGCTGCTGCAGCTGCTGCTGCTTCAGGAGCATCTGGTGCTAATGGTCTCTATGGTGCAGGACTCTATGGTAGTGGACTTTATGGTGGTGGACTTTACGGTGGGGGACTCTATGGTGGTGGCTTGATTGGCGGTTACCCTGGAATCGTGGGTGGGTATGGTGACGCCAGTTCCGCTGCGGCTGCGGCAGCAAGTTCTGCTTCCTCAGGGGATGGTTCCTCTTCCGCCTCTTCTGCAGCTGCTGCTGCTTCTGGATCATCTGGAGTTAATGGATTATATGGTGGTGGACTCTACGGTGGTGGACTCTACGGTGGGGGACTCTATGGTGGTGGCTTGATTGGCGGTTACCCAGGAATCGTGGGTGGGTATGGTGACGCCAGTTCCGCTGCGGCTGCGGCTGCAAGTGCTGCTTCTTCAGGTGGAGATTCCTCTTCTGCCGCTGCAGCTGCTGCTGCCGCTTCTGGAGCATCTGGTGGAGGATTAATCCCCTATGGAGGAGGATATGGTATTGGTCTAGGATGTGGCGGACTCTATGGTGGTGGACTTTACGGTGGTTACCCTGGAATCGTGGGTGGGTATGGTGACGCCAGTGCCGCTGCGGCTGCGGCCGCAAGTTCTTCTTCTTCGGGTTTAGGTTCTTCTTCCGCCGCTGCTGCAGCTGCTGCTGCTTCAGGAGCATCTGGTGCTAATGGTCTCTATGGTGCAGGTCTCTATGGTGCAGGACTCTATGGTAGTGGACTTTACGGTGGTGGATTGATCGGTAGCTACCCTGGAAATTTGGGTGGATATCGTGACTCTAGTGCTTCTGCCGCGGCAGCAAGTTCTGCTTCCTCAGGGGAAGGTTCCTCTTCCGCCTCTTCTGCAGCTGCTGCTGCTTCAGGAACATCTGGTACTAATGGTCTCTATGGTGCAGGACTTTATGGTAGTGGACTTTACGGTGGTGGACTGATCGGTAGCTACCCTGTAAATTGGGGTGGATATGGTGACTCTAATGCTGCTGCAGCTGCAGCTGCAAGTGCTGCTTCCTCAGGTGAATCCTCCTCTGCTGCGGCTGCTGCAGCTGCCGCTGCCTCTGGATCATACGGTGGATTATATGGTGGCTACGGACTAGGAGGTCGCTGCTTGTAATTTATTAATGATGTTGCTCACACAGTATTCATAAATATAATACTTATAAGTAGACTTGGCAAATAATACTATATCTATGGTTGGAATCTCTCATGTTTTTTAAAATTATATCCGCAATAAGATGTTTATAATCTTAATTTGATCTAGGCAATTAGGTCGTTTATAAGAGTATTATGTAATTCCATTAATATATTATAATATTCTATATGTGTAATATGAATATCCAAAAAATAAAATTATTGAAATGGATTATATTATTTTTGTTTTTCTTTATAAATTAATTCAGTTATTTAATATTATTCAGCTGTTCTTTGTTCCAAAATATCAATAGATTATATTACGACGTACTAGAACAATTACTCCACTTATTTTACTAAATATTAAGTGATTAAATTCATAGCACATCTACCCACTTTTTAACTCAGCTTAGCTAATTTTATTAACACTGCCAAATATTTAATTGATATTTAACTAACCAAACACCCTTTTAAGTTGAAAATCCAATAAAGTAGCTATGTAAATTTACAAAAGGAACCTCCGACTGGGTTTTGAACCATGGCCGCAGGTTTTACGTGACAACCACCATACCAAATGAGTTTTCTGAAATCTCGTTCTTGTCATTGTCATTAAACTTCATTTTTTATGAATGTACACCCTCAACCTGGCATCTTATTCTATTTTGTCATGATGTAAGACTCCCAATTTGGGCTATGGCAGAGAACTAACTATACCATGATTTTGGTAGGCGATTCGTTCTGGAAGGCCTTATTTTGTAACAAAATCCTACTTCATAGCAATACTTTGGTAGGAAGGTCTTCCAAATCAGCCCCTACCAAATCAGGATTAACCAAGGTTGATATCATTTATGTATTGCAGTGCGCTCTTATAACAATTCATAGTACTTACAGTCTAGTTACCATAATGAGACAGCTAGAAAAAAAACTAAAAAAATTAACACCGCGTTTTACTACCCGTTCGTGCTATTCACTTGGTTATAGTAATTTCTTTAAGGATTGGGAAGGGTGAATTTAGAGTAAGTGTACTCACATTTTCGTGGAAATAGAGAGAGTGTGGAAAAACCATTAAGTAAGGGCTACTATATATATTACCCGCCTCGGTGGCGTAGTTGGCTAACGCGCTTGTCGTGTTGAGCCCGACTGCTGAGGACGGGTAGATCGAGGTTCGAATCTCGGTCGGGTAAACTGGGGGTGGTTTTTCCTAAATGGTTTTCCACTCTCCCTCCACGCAAATGTGGGTTCACTTCCTTTAATTCAACCTTCCCAATTCCTAAACCATTAGAGTAATTAGTACTTAAAAAAGCGTATAACCCGAACGGGTAGTAAGACGCGGT